>JAODAL010021046.1:0-67952 GCA_025379985.1 Phyllomedusa bahiana | reverse complement strand
AAGGAATTGGTTTACTTGTTCCACATGAGAAACAGTGGGATTCTGGAGAGTTCTTGGGTGCAGGTCAACTCTGCAAGGATTGGATATTGGGTGAAGTCAGATCAGAATCTAATATAACCCCATACACGGGCTGCGCCTAGGAAAATGTGTGTACCACATACAGAAACAGAATAGCAGGGTGGGGTTGTTTAGTAGATGGCGGAAGACAAGAGTTCAGTTTTATGAGTTAGTTTCAACGGAGAGAGGACTTTATGCGGACGCGGACAGACGTCATGGGTTTTGTAATAGAGTGGGCTGATTCACGGAGCGGGTTCTATGGAAGAGGGGGTTTGGATGACAGTAAAGAGGGGGCTGGGGTTAGGAGATGTCCCCTGCAGCAAGAAGCAGAAGAATGAAAAGAGACAGCAGATGGTTCAGTGATGAATATCAGTGGCGTTTCTGCAGTAATATGTAAGCTGGAGGTTTGGAGTGGTTGAAGAGGGAAAATAGCGTGTGGGGTGAGTACATAGGTGAGGGAAGGAGATAAAATTGTCTGCGGGCAAGACAGGGTGGTAAGATAGGAGGCAGATGGCTGCAAGGTAGATAGTAATAGCAAGCATGGTAAATAAGGAGTATGCAAAGAAGTGCAGCTACTTACAAAAAGGCAAGAGTCCCAGCTCCCTTATGCTCTCATTTCTGGCTCATTTCTGGGATACTTCTGAGGATTGTCACTTTTTTTTTTTTTTTTTTCCAAAACTGTTTTTATTAATTTCCAAATTTAAACAATCATTTTCAACAGGAAGTTGGGGGGAAAGGGTAGGGAGAGAAGGGAAGAGGGGAAGGACATGTATAGGAAACATAGGAGATCAGATTATGATTTGTAATAATACTTGCAGCGTCCATGTGTTCTGGATCATGAAAGGTATGAATCAGTGAAAATTCAGGTATTAGACATTAGAGTCATGGTAGCAATATTGACGCTGGAGATGGGTCATTAGATTGCGCTCCCAGGTAAAGGTCAAGTTGTTCCCAGTATGGGATGTCCGTTCCACGTGAAGACCCAAGGATGAGAGGTAAAGGTCCTAAGCAGAAACCTGGAGAACAGAACATTTAGTTGAAGATTTAGAAGCTAGCGTAGTTACTGATTGTGTTCGCTATTTGGACGGAGAGGGTCATTCAATCCTTTAAGATTAGGAGCTTGATATGGTGAGAGTTAGTCCGAGCCTGGGTAGAGGTAGCCCGATAGTGGTGCCGGGATTGACGCCGGCTGCAATTCTTTAAGCAATGGTTCGCTAGAAAGGGTGTCGAGTTCCCCACAAAAAGATAGTCTCCAACGTGGAGATCTAAAGCCAAAAATTTTATATTTTTGGGATAGAGAATTTGAGTAGTGATGCAAAGTTTAGTCGTGCATTACTTCGGTTTAACCTTTAACATACACTATTTACTAGGTAGAGAAAGTGGGTACGGGGGTTGTGTGGGGGGGGGGGGGACCCAATGAACCAGAGACATGTGGAACCGCCTCCATCCCTATGCTGAAACTTAGGATTCACCTTGTGAAGTCGGGGTGTAGAGTTTTAAGAACGATGTTCATGAGCACCTCCAAGCGTTTGACCTAGGTACCAGGTTGTGGCGCAAAAGCATGATCTAATACGCGATTGTATATGATTTGGGAGTATATTATGGGTTGCCATGTTAAAAAGAACCTTTCCACCCTGCTCTCCTTTTGGAGGGAGGCCTCCACCCAGTCCATGCGTAGTAGGTATGTAAGCTTATCCAAGAAAATGCGTAGTGAGGGGGTGCTGGGGCCCACCCAGGTTTGAAGGAGAGTTTTCCGTGCTGCTGCCGAGACATGGATTGTCACTTCTAAATTGTCACTTAGAAATCTGGCCCGTGAAATCTGGCCCTCAGACCTCCTTCCACAGACCGGAGCTCTGCGACTTATACTCAACTATGATGAGTTCAATTTGAGGGATTAGGGCTTCCCGATGTCTTAATTTGGGGGGAGCACATTTTGGCTCTGCACAAAGCAGACACTTCAAGGTGAATATCTGGGATTGATGGCTACACAAATAAACACAGGATAAATTATGGAAGACAGAGCTGGGCAAAAATATATAGACAAAAACATACCATTTAAACTAGGCAGAGACAATTAGACATATAGGGCCACATGTACGAAGCTCGCCACGTCGGGGCGCACCTTTTCGCCAGTTTTCCGCCGAAATTTGCGCCTGATTTATGTCGGCGCCGGGGCGCGCTCATACATAGCATGTAAAGTCCGCTGCACCTCACCAGTATGTGGGGCGCAGTGCGGGGACTTAGGCGCAGTGCGGCGCTGCGCCTAATATTCGCCATCCGAGGAGATGCGATCATACATGCGGGGAAAAGTTCGCAGCGCCCCGCCATTGTGTTAGGCGCAGTGCAGGATTGCGCCTAACATGTATTCCGATTCGAGACAGGCTGGAAAACAGCGAGAAATCATTAAACATGTCCGTGCGGAGTATGAATCAAAAAATCCCCTTTATAAAGGCGTCAAACATTCTCTGAAAAAGAGCTGAAACCTACTAAAAAATACATAAATAAAATCACTTTCCAAAAATCTAGAACGGCGCTAAATTGGGAATTTGGATATTGGAAATTGCCGGGAAATACAGTAATTCAAATTCAGTAAGCTATAATCATTTGTCGTAAGAAACATGCCAATCAGAATAGGAGAGCCAGTGAACCATTATAACCAATGGATAAGTATTGTCCAATCAAAATCAAAGGCGGGACAGTTCAATATACAGTAAAAATGCAGAAAAGAGCTGATTGGTTGAGCTAGCGGGGGCTTGGCAATCCTAGCCAATCAGAGCGCGAGCTACTTGTCCCATTGTAGTCTATGGAGAGATCGGCGCAATGCAATCTCGGCTCTCAGCGCCGTGCGGCATGGAGTATGATAAAAAAAAAATCATTTTTATTAAGTGTAAAATATCATCTGTAAAAGAGCTGAAACCTTCTATAAACATAAATCAATTAAATCCCGAACAACGCATTTGTCGCCGAGACCGGCGCTACATCAGGAATTGGGATATAGAGAATTGCCGGGAAATACAGTAATTCAAATTGTTTAAGCTCTTCTCATTGGTCGGCATAAACCAACCAATCAGAATAGGAGCGACAGGGACCCATTCTAACCTATGGAGAAATATAGACCAATCAAAATCAAAGGCGGGACAGTTCAAAATACAGTAAAAATACAAAAAAGAGCTGATTGGTTGAACTAGCGGGGCTTGGCTATCCCAGCCAATCAGAGCACAAGCTACTTGTCCCTTCTATAAAAATAAATCAGTCAAATCCCTAACAATGCGTTTGTCGCCGAGACCGGCGCTACATCGGGAATTTCAATATAGAGAATTGCCGGGAAATACAGTAATTCAAATTCTGTATGCTCTTCTCATTGGTCGGCATAAACCAGCCAATCAGAATAGGAGCGACAGTGGCCCATTCTAACCTATGGACGAGTATTGATCAATCAGAATAGGAGCAACAGGGACCCATTATAACCTATGGAGAAATATTGACCAATCATATTCAAAGGCGGGACAGTTCAAAATACAGTAAAAATGCAGAAAAGAGCTGATTGGTTGAGCTAGCGGGGGCTTGGCTATCCCAGCCAATCAGAGCGCGAGCTACTTTCTCATAGAGTTCTATGGGGAAAAGAAATGCAGAGCGAGCTCTGTTTGTGATTGGCTAACTTAAAAGAGGCGCGTTATTTGGACCAAAGGGAGAGCGAGCGACGCTCTTATAGGTTTTCTAATGCAATCTGTAATAAAACTGTACATGGCCGAAATCAAATGATAAGACCACAGAAGTTTGTACCGATGTGTATGTAACATGAACAATAATATGGGGGTAACGAAAAAAAATATTAATTCAATAAAATCATGTTTATTTCTTTATTTTCGTTACACCCATACTATTGATCCTTGGCTAACGAAAATAAAGAAATAAACATGATTTTATTGAATTAATATTTTTTTTTTCGTTACCTCCATATTATTGTTCATTTTATATACACATCGGGACAACTTCTGTAGTCTTATCATTTGATTTCGGCCATGTACAGTTTTATTCCACATTAGAAAACCCATAAGAGCGTCGCTCGCTCTCCCATTGGTCCAAATAACCGCGCCTCTTTTAAGTTAGCCAATCACAAACAGAGCTCGCTCTGCATTTCTTTTCCCCATAGAACTCTATGAGAAAGTAGCTCGCGCTCTGATTGGCCGGGATAGCCAAGCCACCGCTAGCTCAACCAATCGGCTCTTTTTTGCATTTTTACTGTATTCTAAACTGTCCCGCCCTTGAACATGATTGGTCAATGTTTCTCCCTAGGTTAGAATGGGCCCCTGTCGCTCCTATTCTGATTGGCTGGTTTATGGCGACCAATGAGAAGAACTTAAACAATTTGAATTACTGTATTTCCCGGCAATTCTCTATATCCCAATTCCTGATGTAGCGCCGGTCTCGGCGACAAACGCATTGTTAGGGATTTGATTGATTTATGTTTATAGAAGGTTTCAGCTCTTTTTCAGAGAAAATTTTACACTTAATAAAAATAATTTTTTTAATCATACTCCATGCCGCACGGCGCTGAGAGCCGAGATTGCATTGCGCCAATCTCTCCATTGACTACAATGGGACAAATAGCTTGTGCTCTGATTGGCTGGGATAGCCAAGCCTCTACTAGTTCAACCAATCAGCTCTTTTCTGCATTTTTACTGTATTTTGAACTGTTCCGCCTTTGATTTTGATTGGTCAAAACTTCTCCATAGGTTAGAATGGGTCCCAGTCACTCCTATTCTGATTGGCCGAGATAGCCAAGCCCCCGCTAGCTCAACCAATCAGCTCTTTTCTGCATTTTTACAGTATTTTGAACTGTCCTGCCTTTGAATTTGATTGGTCCATACTTCTCCCTAGGTTTTAATGGTTCACTGTCGCTCCTATTCTGATTGGCCGGTTTATGCCGACCAATGAGAAGCGCTTTCAGAATTTGAATTACTGTATTTCCCGGCAAATTCCAAGATCCTAATTCTTGATGTAGCGCCGTTCTACATTTTTGGAAAGTGATTTTATTTATGTATTTTTTATTTTTGAGGTTTGAGCTCTTTTTCTGATAATGTTTTACGCCTTTATAAAGGCGATTTTTTTGGAATCATACTCCTGCCGCATGGAGCTAAGAGCCGAGATTTCTCTTGCGATCTTCTTCTATGTTTCCTCTCATGTTCCGTTCTCGCTTCACTTCGCCTCCGCCGGAGCATTTAGACCAGAATCAACCAGGTCTGCCTGTCGGAGCTGCCGAGCGCTGCAATGCGCCGCTCTTTGCTGACTCGCGATCGTACATGCTTTAGAGTTTTCGAGCGCGCCGCGTCCCGCCCCGGAACGCCTACACCGGGCCCACACCAAACCCATTGCCCGCCCCTTCATGCGGGGCGCAGCTGAAAGTGGCGAACGCTGCACCTAACACTGCATCCCTGCGTCCGACAGCGGATTTAGGCTGGGGAGGCGCAGGTTACGCCAAAAAACAGGCGAAAAGCCCGTTCATACATGTCGCCCATAATACTGTGGTTTGGCTGGGAATTGATGTTCACCAGAAAAGACGTACCATTTAAACTAGGCAGAGACAATTAGACATATAATGCTGTGGTTTGGCTGGGAATTGCTGTTCACCAGAAAAGACGTACCATTTAAACTAGGCAGAGACAATTAGACATATAATGCTGTGGTTTGGCTGGGAATTGCTGTTCACCAGAAAAGACGTACCATTTAAACTAGGCAGAGACAATTAGACATATAATGCTGTGGTTTGGCTGGGAATTGCTGTTCACCAGAAAAGACGTACCTGTGAAGAGATGAGATGATATTAGCTACATTTTCGCTGTCCTGTAGAAATATTTGAAAATAAATTGTTGGAAGGATTACTCGCTGGAAGTTCCGTGTTTGGATTGCTTTGATCAGTGCAGGATAAGTCTGTGTTCAGACAGGGCAAAGAATGTGTACAATACAGGTACAAATCATGGCCAAAAGCAGCAATGTCTGCGGTACCTTGCGGACAGAGCACCGCGCTGTGGCCTGAACAGGCATGGTCGTGACAATCCACACTTAGAATAAGTTACACTAGACAGTAACATTGTTAGCTTCAATATATAAGCAGACAGGACAGATTTTATAGTGCGTTGTTAATGTTATTTTTTCTTATGGTTTTTATTTAATATAAACCTTTCATTTTGAATCAGTTATTTTATTAAACGTTTAATATTTTTAAAATGCATTTGAATATGTATTTTGAAGCTTTATTGCGTACATCCTCCCTTGTAATGTGGTGATCACTACTGGGTATAGCATTTTAAGGGTTACACACTGATTTCGGTGGAAATTCACTTACACATAGCGTTAGATTTTTGATAACTAAAATCTGTGAGCAGTGCGATAGCTGTTTAATTAGCAAAGAGAGCTTTGATTTGGAAAAAGACTAGTTCAAGAACGTGTATGAGGTAAAATAAAATCTTTAATTTTTTTTAATTGTTAGCCTATAGCGTTTGGCAAACCTAGATAAGCACAGCTGCATACCTGCTTATTACTGCTCTAAGCTTTCCTTGCAAAGTATGTTCTGCCCCCTAAGAGCATACATACCAAAGAGAACACTATTTGGTTGCTAACATTTCATAGAAAAGTAGGGGACAAGCTGGAATTGGTCTTTTCTCCTTTGGGTGGTGAGAATTTGTGCAAAGGTTTCACATAGTAAACAAGGAGTATGGAACTGAGCCAGGTATCCTTTAAAAGGCATGGGAAAGGGAAATGGATCAAAAGCGAGAACCAGTTTTCCATCTGTGCTCTCTTTTATCTGTGCCGCTGCCCACCATCTCTCAACGATTCTCACTGTGTGCTAACATCAGTGTTTGTCCACTCAGGTATCTCAAGCAACAGAAATACACTCCATATAAGGCAGATTGGAAATCTGATGGCATTGGTGCAATCATGAAGACTGCTTGGGACTGGTAATGAGATGAACCATGACGGCAAGAAAAGGACACAAGATTTGTTAATTATACATTCTGTATTTATAGTGAAACCTATACTGTGAACCCATAGTGTCGCTTTAAGCATATTGAAGATTTCTCTGGTATGAGCCATGTACCTGCAATTTATATTGTGAACACAGAAATTTTGCATTAAAGAGGTGTACTCACCATGCAGTTTCACAGAATCTGCTCTTCACAGCCAGCTTCTGGTTTCCACTTCCTGTTTAGCTCATGAGTGGTTCTAATGCAGAGATTGGGATATTTCCCCTACTAGTCCCAGCTGAGCATGTTAGAGGGACATTAGTGATGAAGGGGTTTTAACAGCAGGGCACAAGACTACAGAGTTCTAGAGGCTTGAAGGGTATTCCTGTTTCGTTGATTAGATTTAAAAACTTAGGCAAAGGTAAATAAATATTATTACCAAAAACATTGCTCTTTTGACTTTGCTTCAGAATTCAAGTGGTCTATACAAAGCTTTAAATGTAACTCCATCAATAACCTTTTGAATAACTTTCAATGCTGATCACTAGGTAGATTTCTTTAATGGTGCTGTAATACACACCCTTATATGTAAACAACATGCAATTGGTATCCCTGTACTCCATTGGATATTTTTTCATGCACATTTCTTTACATGTTTCATAAATAAAACTGATAGTATCTGTATAAAAAACAATGATGAATTATTTCTAAACACAGACTAAAGGTAAATAATTTGATTTTAAAAAGTGTTAACGTAAAATTCCCACAGTGTGTTTGATATATTTTTAAGGTAGAAATTTTACTACAGATGTCTAAAAAATAAGATGAGGAAATGGACCTGTACACAATGCACTTTGACAAGTTTTAAAAGTCCATGCCATGCACACCATGCCACATTGTGCTTTGAAACATATTAGTGAAAGTGTCTCAAAGCTGTCTTAAATCAAGGTCAAATGATTTTACACTTCAGTTAGCATTACTTCCACATCCATGTGCAATTTCCATATGTACAAAGAATGTTTTTGATAATATCTCAATAATATCCTGTTACGTAATTTTACCTAGTGCTTACAATTTAAATCCAGAGCACAGTAATCAGTCCAGTATTCTAAAATCATATCCCTGTTCAGTATACTTGCAAATGACAGATTTCTTGCAAAAATTTGTCCGACTGTTCATTTACCTAAATAGGATGTACAGAAATCCATGCACATCTTGCAGAAAAATCCTGTTCATATTTATAGAATTGATTTTCAGTTGCAAAAATATTTGCACCTAATCTGTTATGTGTGCACAATCTGTGATTATGCAGTTCTTGGATTGGATAATCTGCACTCAAAAATACATAGACAGGACTGTTTGCAGACAGATGCCTCAATGAACTGGAGACTAACTAATGTGTTTACCAGCTTTGTAGCTTTCATGGAAATCACTAAGGCCTGTTTTTTTTTGTTTCCAAAAATTTTATTGACATTATTGCATGGAGATACAGTAACATTTTTCAAGTAGCAAAATGTTATTTCATTTTTCATATTACAATATAACAGGGCTGTCTTCACAGCATTATGGGCCTGTGTCCTGGGCCCTCCCACTCACTCACAGGAGTAAATATATACAGTCATATGAAAAAGTTTGGGCACCCCTATTAATCTAAATCATTTTTAGTTCTAAATATTTGGGTATTTGCAACAGCCATTTCAATTTGATCTATATAATAACTAATATTGCACATTTTGTGTTAGTACAATAAACCTCATTTCAATCTGGAAATATTACTGTGTCCATCAGTTATTAGATATATCAAATTGAAATGGCTGTTGTAAAAAAACCAAAAATTTAGAACTAAAAATGATTAAGATTAATAGGGGTGCCCAAACTTTTTCATATGACTGTACATTATCGATAAACTTATAACCTACAACGCCGTCTTTTAGAGACCACATAGTGGTTAGACACCAACTCATGTCACCATCACATGACAATGACTACAACACTAATCTAACACAAAAGAGAAATAACCCCTGACATCCAGGGACTCACAGGAGATGTCCTATCAGAGTTATTCTTTTTCCCTTTTCTTCTCTTTGCGTCCAGACCGCCATGATGACTTCTTCCGGCCATAAATTGTCTCTACAGAATTTAACGCACAAGCATCTTAGAATCCTCACTTTATCAGCACTTTGCTACCAATTCCTACCTCTAGTATGGGCACCCCCATTCAGTAGTGTTTCCCACCATTAAGTAGGTAGGTAAGTATATAGACCCCCAATAGTCATATAGATCCCAGTAGGTAGATATATAGGCCCACTGTAGGTAGATGAACAGACCCCTGTAGACAGGTAAGCCTATATTCCTCCTTGTAGGCAAGTATACAATAACCTATAGGTAGGTAGGTAAATATGCCTCCTGTCGGTAGATAGGTAGGTATAAATACCCGTTGTATACAGTCCCCTGTAGGTAGATAGAAATACCCCTGCATATACAACCTATAAGTAGGTAAACAGCCTTCTGTATATATAGCCCTCTGTAGGTAGGTAAACAGCTGCCTATATACATAGCCCCCTGCTTCTTGTAACACGGCGCCCCGTATACATGGCCCCCTGTAATATAGTCCTCTGTATATATGGCCCCCTGTAATATAGTCCTCTGTATATATGGCCCTTTGTATATATGGTCCCCTGTAGGCTCCTCTGATTTAGAAAATAAATAAATAAAAACATTACTTACCTCTCTGCGATTCCTTCCCAGGAGCAGGCTCACCCACCAACCCAGGAGCTACTTTCCGGCGTGACGTCATCACGCTGTCTACGCCGAGACATTGCTCCCGGGTAGTGTTGATCGAACTGTTCTAGAAAAGTTAGGTTCTAGTAGAACTTCTCGAATTTTTAGAACTCAAACAGAACAATTTACTGTTCGTTCCAGTAAAGTTCTATTTCTAGTTCTACACGCCATTTTCAGTTTCGCTTTCAGCATCTCTCTGCAGTTTTGGCGGCCATCCAATCAGTGCAGAGCACAGAGAAGTGTCAAAAACATCATCGCTGAGGTGTAGGGCTCTCATTGGCTGCTAAAATCACATGACCATATTATATATATATATTTCACTGTATTGCCTTGTGAACGCCATTTTTCAGCTCACTCTCTGTACTGTACAGACTGTTCTTAGTTAATTAGATAGCATTTTCCTCTCCATAGACATCAATAGTTAGAGAGTTTGGTATTGCTGGCTGCATCTTTTCCACACCCAGAAGCTGTTACTTGGCAACATCTGCAGGCTCACATAACGCATAATTCTCATATACATGGATATATATTATACAGAGGGCTTGGATTTGCTAAATCATACTCAGTGCCCAAAAGTTTTGTTTTTGCAGTTTTGGGGGTTCAGTAATTGTATAACACAATCTCCAAATCTCCTATGTATCAAAGGGACTTTTGGACCCCCTCAGGATGTAAGGCCCTGTAGCAGCTGCTAGCACTGCACCTCCTATAGCTACACCCCTGCTTGCAAGCTGTCCTCATCTTTTCAGTTAGCCATTGAAAGGAATGAAGTATTTTAGCCTCTCAATTTTTTTCTGTAACTCTTTTTCACTAAGTTGTTCGACGTATTCAGTTTAATGTTATGGATGGTAATTCCAGCTTCTCCTCACCTGTATAGGTATAAAACCAAAACATCTTCTCCCATAGACTTTAATGGGGTTCGAAGTTTGAGTTCAAATAGAACTTCGAACCGAATTCACAAAACTTCGGGGGTATAGGCCGGAAGCTGTTGGCTTAGAATATACAGCGGTGCAAGAGATGTAATCTTGCCTCCTGCACTGCTTAATGATGCGGTGGGTCCGGGCCTCCTGCACACAGACGCGCTACCCAGGCTTGCCGCAGGGGCTGTTACTCCACTGGGCAGGGTAGGCGGATGCCAGGGAGGGTCCCCCTTTGCTCGTGGGGCCCCCGGGCAACCCTCTACTGCCCAATGGAAGAGACAGCCCTGCAATATAATACAATACAAAAATAGTTTGTGCATTTCCTATCGGCAATTATTCAAAGTCATACATAATAACATGAAACATACCACAGTTCTAGAGTGCGACTGTTTGGCCTGGTGAAGCAATTAAGGTGTAGTTGAGTCATCACAAACGCAAACAAATTGAAAACATCTATAACTGTAAATACAATTGTTATTTAACCTTTTCACTAACTCAGTCGGCTGCCTTGGCCTCAACCGCAAATCATTGACTTCAACTTGCATGAAATGCTGCAGAATGAAAGGCTTCCAGCATTTTAAAAGTTCTCTTTTACTTGTGACGTTCAGTCTCTATCCTACCGAAAACAAGTACATTTTGATCACAGAGGTGAACATTTAAAGCGATGTCGGTGCAGCTTCCAGAGAGTTTTTTGGCAGACACCTTTTAGCCACTAACAGAATATGTTTTCTGAAATCTTTTGAGATATTTCTACTACAAGCCACATTTGTATACTGTGTATAATTTGTATAATTAGCCATCTAGTCAGTCTAGGAGACAACATCTGAAAATGGAAATCAATTTTGAAGGATTTTCTTTTGTTTTCATGCATAGAGATGTTTTATATAATTGTAATTGCAGTAAGATTCTAAGCCACAAAAAACCTGAATCAGTAAAAGCAATGAGTAACAAAAGCTTTTGCTCATTTCCAGTAAAGAAAAGGTAACTAAATTGATCAATTTAACCTGTGTCTTCATAGCTCAGGAAATGTGTGCTGCAGCTATTTATTTTGTACTGTGCTGGCCAGGTTTCCTTGAACGGCGTCATATTTCTCTATTGACTTACAGATGGCTGGATCTGAGTCTGACTGAGCCAAGGACAAGAACTGTGTTCAGTACGACTAGTTGTGTGGTTATAGAAAATATCTACTTATTAACTATGTAGCTAATACAAAAACTATACATAATTGATTTTAGTTTATTATTTTATTTAATTGCTAAAATAATTTACATAACTTAATAACATAAAAATGAGACCCAGTTAAAGTTAATACATTGTTTTATGGTGGTTCTGACACTTAAAAGGATGTTCCTTTGAAGGAACATCCGCATAACAGGTTGGCTCATAGCTAGCTTGCAGCTGGCCTCATTCATTTTTATGGAAGTTCTGAATATAACCGAGTCCGTGTTCTCTGCAATATTTGAGGGTGCCAGTGGCTGCCAGAGCAGCGGGAGGTCCATTAATTGCTGAAGCCTATTAAGTCCTGCCTGGAAACAGTTTTTAATAGGTTGCCTGTCACATACATAATACATAACAATATAGAAATGTATTGCTATGTATTATAAGTATATATGTATTGCTATGTATTATAAAAATAATTGCATAGTCTGATCTGTTAGAGGTTTATAAATATTTGAACATATAAAGAACTAAGATAAAAAAACAAATGCACAGAACGCCTGTTTCCACAATAACATTACGTAATTTTGTTAAAAATACTAAAAATTAAAAAAAGGTACCCATAATAGGTGTTGCCACGTCTGTAACAATAAAATCTATAAAATTATTATGTTATCTGATCTATACTGTGAATTACACAATCTTATGAATGTGGCGTGACACACTCGCTAAGAATTGTTGCATACCAAAGCGTCGGGTCTGTTGCAGCATACGCTAAATTGTGGCACACGACAGCTCTTTAATTTACATAGTCTTTTCTTTAAATTTTGCATTATTTTCAAACTACTTCTGGATTTGAACCAAAAAAAGAAAACCCCATCCCCACTACTAAAAAGTTAAAATTACATCCACTGTGATTTAGTGTTGTTCCTGTGAGTAAATATATTTTATATGCACAAAGTATGTGTGTCTATATACAGTGGAGAAAATATGTATAAGTTTTCCCATCTACAAAGTTTTGAGAGGTCTGTAATTTTTATTGTATGAACAATATGAACAGAATCTAAAAAAAACCAGAAAAGCACATTGTATGATTGTTTAAATAATTAATTTGCATTTTATTTCATGAAATAAGTATTTGATCTCCTATCAGCCAGCCATAATTCTGGCTCTCACAGACCTGTTACTTTTTCTTTAAGAAGACCTCTTACCCTGCACTCATTACTTGTAGTAATTGCACCTATTTATACTTGTTACCTGTATAAAAGACAGCTGTCCACATACTCAATCAATCACACTCTAACCTCTCCACCAAGGCCATGACCAAAATGCTGTCTAAGGACACCAGGGACAGAATTGTAGACCTGCGCAAGGTTGGGATGGGCTACAGGACAATAGGCAAGCAGCTTGGTGAGAAGTCAACAACTTTTAATGGAATTATTAGAAAACAGAAGAAACACAAGATCTCGTCTCATGTGGTAAGGATGATTTTGAGAAAGGTCAGGAATCAGCCCAGAACTACATGAGAGGACCTGGTCAAAGATTACTGTCCGTAACACACTACGCTGTCATGTATTAAAATTCTTCGGGGCACACAAGGTCTCCCTGCTCAAACCTGCTCACACCAGGCCCAATTGAAGTTTGCCAATGACCATCTGGACAATCCAGAGGAGGCATAGGAGGTTATGTGGTCAGATGAGACCAAAATAGAACTTTTTGGTATCAACTTCACTCGCTGTGTTTGGAGGAAGAAGAAGGATGAGTACAAACCCAAGAACACAGTCCCAACCGTGAAGCATGGGGGTGGAAACATACTTTGGTGGTGCTTTTCTGCAAAGGGGACAGGACAACTACACCATATTGATGGGAGGATGGATGGGACCATGTATCGCTAAATATTTTGGTCAACAACCTCCTTCGATCAGTAATAGCATTGAAGATGAGTTGTGGCTTGGTCTTCGAGCAGGACACTGACCCAAAACACACAGTCAGGACAACAAAGGACTGGCTCCCTAAGAAGCATTTTAAGGTCCTTGAGTAGCATAGCCAGTCTCTGACCCTGAACACAATCGAAAATCTTTGGAGGGAGCTGAAACTCAATGTAGCTGTCACGGTCGGAGATAGTGGATCCTCTGGACCACCGCAAGCAAATGGCGAAGCCACGAAGGGAGCGGAATTAAGTGGGGTCCCGGTTTTTCCCCAGACCCCGCGCAAAGCGGGATGGACTTGTGCGGCGGGATTCTCCCAGGTCGACCCCTGACGTGACTTGCTTGGGAGGCACCCGAGGTGTAGCATGGTGCAGAATGTCGGCAGGCTCTAGTCAGGGAGGGCAAGAGGTCAGGACAGGCGGCCCAATGGTTTGGTCGTGGACAGGCGGTAGGTAGAGAGGCGGAAGATGCGTGGTCGGGACGGAAGCTAATGGTACGGTAAGGGAAAATAGAAAAAGGGTTTGGGAAAACGCTTTCTCAATAGGCTAAATGGCCATAAAGATCGGAAACAAGCCCCGGGAAGGGGAGGCTTAAATAAGGGCAGTGACCGGCAATCCCCAATTACCGTGCAGGGCCCCTTTAAATTTCACGAGCCGGGCGGGGTCCCTTAGGAGCGGGGACGCGCAAGCGGGAAAAGTCTGGAGAGAAAGGAGCATGGCCGGGTAAGTAGGAGGGCGGGACTGGGGGGCCGGGGGGGTGACGTGCCAGCCCGACATGCGGGGGGCGGTCCCGTTGTGGGGGGGGCCCCGGGTGTGCATGCGACCGGGGGAGGTCGCGGCCCCCCCGTGCAGTCCCCTCCCTTCGGTCTCCCCCTCTTTCTGGCCTGGGGAAAACCTCTGAATGATTTTTCGACCCCAGAATATTGTCCTCTGGTCCAGGACCTCTGTTCGGGCCCAAACCCCCTTCCCAGTAAATGAGAAAAAAACTTTCCCTTGCCCGTCTTCACATCTGAATCCCCTTTCCCTTTAAAGCATCGGTGGCTGGGCCTCGGAGGGGAGAGAAGTCCCCGAGAAAAGCGATTTGGTGACCGGTTTCAGAAGAGAGCAGGGCGGAGTTCGGGACCCGCTAGTGGGGGAAGGCGGAGCTTATTGCTAGGTTTAAATGCGTTAAGAACTCGAAGGGGCCCCAGGAACGGGATTTAGCGACAACCACCCTTGCCTGGCGAAAAGGTTGGCGGGGTTTCGCTTTTTGACGGCTTGTCCCCTTGGTTGGGGGAAAAGCTGGGTAGGTAGGGTGGTCTGTTTCCAGTAGCTGTCGGTCCTGGCCCAGTCCTCCACAGAGGGCCTCCAGGGCACGGAAGGGGGGAGGGGGGGGCGGGTGTCGCCCGTAGAAAATAAAAAAAGGGAGCAGCTCCGCGACTCGAGCCAAAGGATTTTAAAAGAAACTGGCCAGGGCAACAAGGGGCCCAAAATCATCCGGGGCGCGCAGAGAAAAGTGGGCAGGTGGGCCCCTGGGGTCGGGTTTATCTCTCCCCTGCCTTGGGGGACTGGGGGTGGTAGGCAAAAGGGAAAAAGTCAGTTTCACTTTTGTTGGTTGAGGGGGGGCGCCAAAAATCTGGGAAAAATTTGGGATGCCCGGCCCGACCTATGTGCCGGGGAAAATCCCTTGAGCCGAAAAATATGAGAAAAAATAGACGGGAAAGGCGAGGGGCGGGGGGCCCCGGCAAGGAAAAAATTGGGACATCTTTAAAAACCGGTCTGTAACCACCCAGATCCGGTGTTCCCAGAAGAAGGAGGAGTCCGTGATAAAAATCCATGGACATGGGTCAAGGGGACAGCGGGTATATGTGAGGAAGGAGCAGCCTGCCGGTTTGAGACGAGGGGATTTTTCCGGGCACGGGACTCCATGAACTCCGAACATCCTGGGAAGGCCTGGCACGGTAAAATGAGGATGAGGGAGCGGATTGCACTCCGGGTGCCCCACCATTGGGAGCAAATGCCCCCATGACAATATTTTCTTCCGAAGAGTGGGCGGAGTATTTTTTCCAGGAGAAATGCGTTGTGGTCTCCGCGCGGCAGAGATGACCCTTTCTGGGGGGTTTAATGTGCGTGGAGGGTCATCCCCGTACACCCGAAGCACGGGGGAGAGCGTCCCCTTGACTTTTGTTCCGGGGGTGAAAATGAATGAGAAATTTTAAAGGGGGAAAAAAAGGGGGGCCAAAGAGTTGGCGTGGTTTTAAAGCGTTGAGCAGTTGGGATATAGAGGTTTTTATGGTCGGTATAAATGTGAAGGGTGACGAGCCCCCCCCAAAGAGATACCGCCATCTTCCGAGCCAGCTTGATGGCCAGAAAACCCCCGGGTCCCCGATAGAGAAATTTCCTTTCGCAGGGGAAAAAATTTTTTAGAGAAAAAAACGCAAGTGGGGGGTCTTCCTTTTGGGCCCTTTTGGGAGAGTAGGGCCCCGGCCCCACCGAGGGGCGTCGCCCTCAAGAAAAAATGTTTTTTCTGTTTTTGGGCCGGGAGAGAACGGGCCCAGGGCAAAGGGCAGCTTTAACTTAGTGAAGGCTTCCCTTGGGCCGCTGGTGGCCAGAGCTTTGGTTTGGCGTTCTTCTTGGTCAATGCCCTATGGGAAAAGATACCAGCGAGGAGAAATGTGGTAAAAATTTTTCCCTATATATTGGCAAACCCCAGGAATCTTTGTATGGCTCGGGGGCCCCAGGGGGCCGGCCTGTAGGAGGGCAGACAACTTAGCGGGATCATCTGAAGGCCCTTGTGGGAAAAATTGATGTAGCGAGGAAAATGGGGGGTTTTGTGATGAAACGGCAGTCTCAGCTTGGCATAAGGGCGTTTGGCCCCTTAGAGTTGGATGTCGTCGTAACTTGTGGGCTCAAGGGTCGGGGGAGAACCCCCGAATTTGTCTGGTAAAAACCACGCACTGTACGGAGGTCCGGGAAGATGTTTGACGAATTTTGGAAGCGGCTGGGGCATTGCAGGCCCAAAGGGGCATGCCCAGATATGAAGTGCCCGTCGCGGGTTTTGAAAGCGGTCTTCCTTCATCGCCTCACTATTCTTATGAGGTTATAAGCCCCCTGCAGGTCCAGTTTTTGTAAAAGATCTGGACCCGTAGCCGGTCAAAAAGCTCCGTGATAGGGGGCAGAGGATGCGGTTTTTTTCTGATCTTGTTGAGGCCTGTGTCTAGCAAGGACTTTTGGTCCCGCCCTTCTTACCCACAAAAAAAGAACCCCGGCCCCAGCGGGAGAGGAGGACTTCGGAAAACCCCCTTCTGGAGATTCTTTTGTATATTTTAGACATACCCAAGGTCTCAGTACCGCAGGGGGTAAACCCTCCCCCGTGGAGGAGGCCCCGGGAGAAGATCATTGGACGTCATATGGGGATGGGGCGGCAACGTCTCAGCTTGCTTCCAGAGAAGACGTCTGCAAAGGTTGGTATGGTGCGGAAGGCCGCAGAGACTTACACGACGAACAGGGGAACGGTAAGATGGGCGAGGTGCCCCCCAAAAAGCGATACTGCCACTCCGAACCCCAACTCAGGAATTCGCCTGTCTGCCCGTCGAAGGGGCATGGCGCGAGCACGGGAGACCGTAGAATGGCGAGGAAGAACGGGGGGTAGCACGTAAAATGCAAGTCTTCTTTGTGAGAACCCCCACTTATAGGAACAGAGGCTCAGTCGGAAGAATTTGGGTCTTTAGAAATTTTCCCTGACGAGGGGATGAGTAGGGGCTTCTCCCGGGGATACAGGGAGTTAGCGGGCCCAGGGCGGTTTTCCAAAAAAATTTCCGCTGACCCCGAGTCCCGGGGGCAGCAGCGTGAAATGGGAACCCGGCCCAGTTTGCCCACGACCGGGCATGGTCAGGCGAGGAGAGGGCTTGCCTCACCTAGGGACGCCTCTCCTAAAACCTGGTTGCCGTTTCCGGCAGAGGGCGCAGTGGACAGGATCTGCGGAAAAGGTCTGCACTGCCAAGTACGACAAAGATTCTCCTACGTTTGGTTTGCTCCGACGCAGACGGTGGGCTCTATCCCCCTCCATGGCCTCCTCGGGGCAGGGGAGGGGCAAGTGGCGGGGTTTAAAAAACTGGAGCCAGGAGGGAGCGGCGGGGGTCTAGCCTTTTCTGTTCTGCCCGGGGTTCCTCCTGGCGTTTGAGAAACGGATTTCTCCCGGGGGGCCCGGGAGATAAAGGGCACTCAAGGAAGACGGGGGGTCCCCGGGAGATTTGGGGATCTTGATGCGGTTGGAGAGGCCCTTCTTGAAGGTGGCAGTCAACGCCCCTTATTTCAAGATAACTCGGGGAAAAAAAGTGCGAAAACATGGGTCGCCCACAGATGAGTCCCCTTTGGTGCAGGTTTTGCAAAGGGGGGTCTCGGGGAGAAAAAAGCCCGGGGCCCGTTCCTTAAAACACTCCCGACCTCGGTGAGGAATGTAGCAAGGTGGTTTTGACGGATCGTCCCGTCCCCGAGGGGGGTAGCCCAGGCAAGGGCTTTCCCCGGAGAGAAGGCTGAGCACGAACCCACCCCTTTGACGTTCGGGAGGAAAAAAGGTTGCCATTAATTTGATATGGGGAGCATTGGGTGATAAAAAGCCCCTGCAGCCTTTGGGGTCCCCACGAATTTGGAGGCATAGGCAGACGAAAACCGTGGCCAGCGGGCGGAGCCGGAAACCGGGGGGCAACGGGAGCCACCCGGGGGGGGGGGTTGTGCTGCGAGGGCCAGGAATGCTGCATATGGGGGGGGAGAGATGGCTGAGTTGTGGGGTTGCTGAGCGATCTGTTGGATGTGAGCCCCCAATGGGCGGGGGAGGTAACGTCGGGCGGCAGAGGCACCTTGGCGGGATCCTGGCCCCGGGTCTTAATGTTGGTCGGGGTGTGGATCCTCTGGACCACCGCAAACGATGGGGTAAGCCACGCCAGGGGGCGGAATCTAAGTAGGTCCGGTTTTCACCCGAGCCCGCCCCAAAGCGGAGGTTGTCGGGGGAGTCTACAGGTGCTACCCCCGACGTGACTTGTTGCGGGGGTAGCGGGGTGTAGCTTTGGGGCAGATTGTCAGGGAGGTCTAGTCAGGGCGGGAAGAGGTCGGAAGGCGGCAATGGTTCGTGGCGTGGACAGGCAGAGGTCGGGCGGCGGCAAGATGCTGGTCGGGAAGGAAGCTAATGGTCGGGACGGTAAATCAGAACAAAGGGTTGGAACGCTTTTTTCAATAGGCTAAAAGGCACTAAAAAATCCGGGAACAAGAACAGGAAGGGGCAGGCTTAAATAGGGGAGTGACGGAAATTTCCCCTTACCCGGGGCACTGGCCCCTTTTAAATTTCAAGAGCCGGCACGCGCGCGCCTTAGGACGGGGCGGCCGCTGGGAGCTGGAGCAGCAACAGGAGCGCGGCCGGGTAAGTAGGAGGGTGACTGGCGGCGGGGGTGAGCGTGCCCACCGCCCGAAAAAGCGGGGGAGGGCTGCTCGTGCGGGGGCCCCGGGTGTGCCTGCGACCGGGACGGGGGGTCGGGCCAAACCCCTGACAGTAGCCCAGTGAAGTCCCGAAACCCGAAAGGTGGGAAGATCGTGGGAGCAGTGGGCCAAGTCCTTGCTGCGTGTGTGCAAATGGTAAGAATTTTCAGGAAATGTGACCTTGTAATTTTAAAAAAAGGTTCCCCGTACCCCAAATAAAGTTTGTTTCAAATATTTTGCATCAAATATTATGTCATACAAAAAAGTTGTTTTTGGCCAAAATTTTTATTTTAAAAATAAAAGGGGTTGGTAACCAAAAAATTAAAAATTTGTATTTGTTCTTAAATAATTTTAAAAGGAATAAATTATTATTTATTTTTTGGAAAATTCGTGTCCCAATTGTGCCTTTATTATATTTTTATAAGTTTTTATACCTATTGCATTTTTTATTATTTTCCTTCCCCAAAATTAAAAAGTTTTGCCCAAGCGCCTGATCTTCTGTTTTGTGAAAACCCTCAGAAATCTTCTTAAAATTTTTTTGATTGTCTGGATGGTGGACAAATTTGTGCAGGTATTTTTCCCCCTGGATTCGGGGTCCTGAGCAGTGGCATACTCATGTGCTAAACTGTGTTGTACCATCTTAGTAAAGTACCCTTAAAGTAAGCGGTAAGTAATTATACCTCATATTTCCTGACAATACTGTACGAGGTGCCTGTCCATACTCTCTTTTCAACACAAACTTATTAATTAATGAAATTTAAAAAATCATACATTTGATTTTTTTCAGATTCGGTCTCTCACGTTCAAGTTTACCTACGATAAAAATTTTCAGTGTCTCCCTTTTTTGTTGGTGGGAAAAAAATTGCAAAATCGCCAGTGTATCAAATATTTATTTTCCCCATGGTATATGAATAGGTAGGTTCACATATGTCTTAGGTACTCTTTAAATCCTTTAAAGTTTCTTTCAATTCATTCAATATTTCAACCTTTTTGCTACATTAATATAAAGAAAATGCTTAGCATTTATGTAAAGAAATTGTTAGCTGACAAATGAAATAAGGTATTTACAGTAAACTCAGTAAGCCTATACTATCTGTTCTGACCATGGAGATCAATTAATTGAATTTCTGTGAACATTAGAGAACGTGTTCCACTATATGAATGAACAACAACAAGGTCATGTTTAAATATGGTACAGCAATCCACAATTGCTGGCTTTTACAAAGTGCAGATCTTTACATTACAGATACTTGGAAGTTTTAAAAGTAGTCATCAGCAAGGTTGATGCATATTTAGCATACATTCTGCTGTGATGATCTCATGGCAAATCTGCAGAATTTCTCTAGAAAAATCTACATGTTACATGTGAATCTTGCTGTAGATTCAAAGTTCACTGTTAAACGGGTGAAATGCTTTGTGAAAATCTGTGGCATTTCCACAGCAGAATGAGCTGTATGGAAATTTTCTGGTACATGTGAATTTTTGTTTCAAATCCCCATCCACATGTATTTCACTGTAATTTGCTTGTGCTTGCAGATATTTAAAGACATGCTTACTGTACACTATAATTTTGTTCCTTTTCTTGCTTTCATTGCAAAGCAGAATAAAATATTCTCTCACTTTGTTAGGATACTTAGAACCTAAAAATATTTTATTTTAACATTTTACATACATTTTTATAACTGGTTTAACTAAAAAAAGAACTGTACAGTCTACTAGTGTACAACTGCTGAAAAGTCTATAAGATAGGACGTATGCACCAAAGAATGAGAGAACTCATTTTACCATATAGAGTAACACATGGTTGCTCATTGCTGTTTTATGCTACATTTTGTTTTGGTTTTCATCTCCTATGTGTAATGAGTATAATGTGACAACACTAGTGGACTCCAAACACCAACAGTCACAGGAAATAACAATATAAAGTGTGTACCAATCAAAGAAGAAAGACTCACCTATAGATGATTCAGCAACATGACAACAGATGAATGACAAAAGGTACATGGTCCATGTAGATTTACATGTAAGTTCACTCACTTACTACCTGATGGGGGGGTCAATATACCTATCTACTTAATGGGAAAAAATATTACAACCTACTTAGTTAAAGGGGAGCCTATAGACCTACCTTCTGGAAGGCCTATATATCTTTCTACCTAATGGGGCCTATATACCTACTCCCTACTTAATGTTGGACCTCTTTATACTACTTGCCTAATTGGGGTATTCTTAAATA
Source organism: Phyllomedusa bahiana (assembly GCA_025379985.1). Classification (NCBI taxonomy): domain Eukaryota; kingdom Metazoa; phylum Chordata; class Amphibia; order Anura; family Hylidae; genus Phyllomedusa; species Phyllomedusa bahiana. Next base: position 46,460 of record JAODAL010021046.1, on the reverse strand, counting down.
AACAGGGCTTCACCTAGCTGCATACCTATATTGGAGGTGTGCCTACCTAATGTATGGGAACAGCTGACAAGAATAAAACTGGTTGCACAAATGGGAGCATTATAGCCGTCTTATGAAACTCTTACTGTTACAGGCATAAGAGGGTCATTATTACCATTAAGGGCACTATGAATTGGGAGTTTGTACAGAGGTGGTAGATTCTGATAGGATGTCATGTCAGATGGGAAAGAAAAGGGAAAGAGAACAACTCACCAGAGAAGATGTCACCTGTGAGTCCCTGGATGGCAGGGGTTATTTTGCTTCTGTGTTGGATTGATGCTGTATTTACTGTCATGTGTTGGGGACCCGATCTGGTGTTTTAGCACTCTGTGGTTTCTATAAGGCGGTATTGTAGGTTATGTCAGTACTCGTGAAGTGGCAACACACACTTGTCCATGGTTGTAAAAGTGAGTGTATGTCTTTCTCTGTCCCTGTAATTAGGGGTTTCTCTGTGCCACTTTTATTTTCTTGCTTGTGTTTATAATTTTGTTTATTTTAGAAAGTGGGGAGGTGCATGACCAATTTAAAACTTGAAGATAAATTTTGTATGTGGACTGTTGGGGTTTGTTCTAGGGCTGCCTCTTAGACCTGGTTCACACCTGTAATGAAAGTTTAGTTTGCAACCTACATCACAGAGTTTAAAATGGACACCTAGGGGACTGTTTCATAACGGACACAAACAGCGGCCAAGTGACCATATTTATTACAATAGGAAATCTCCTCTGTCAAACCAGCAATTATTTTAGAAGGAATAGTGGCTGACAGTGCAGATGTCCCTATATATTGCTGAAGAAAACTATGTGACAGGGCATCTGCCTTTTAGATTTTTAGAACCTGGACAGTAGGAAATGACAGAGTCAAATCTAGAAAAGAACAGGGACATCTAACCTGCCATACGTTGGGTCCCTTAGCAGATTCTATATACAACAGATTATTATCGACCACAACTGGGAATTTAGCTCCCTCAACCAATATCTCCATTCATCAAAAGCCCATTAAATAGCCAACAGCTATAAAATACCTATATTCTAAAGGCCATGTTCACACGGTGTATTTGCAGGGCGTAATTACGCCCCGCAATTACGCCGTGTGACCGGGGGTGAGACGGGGACTGAGCAGGGGCGGCATTCGCGGCGCCAGACTTGAATTGCCAGCGGCGGATTCACCGATAGTATCACATGTAATTATTCCGCCACGGCGGCTTCGCCGGGCGGGGAGAGGAGACGTAATCCATAGTTCTCTATGAGAACTGTGAATTACCGTAATGAATGGGCCGTTTTCGGTACGTAATTGGCGCACTTCGGCGCGTAATTACGGACCGAAATACGGCCCATTTTAAGCCGTGTGAACATGGCCTAATTGAATTCAGGAAGGAAAACTTCTGGGAAAAAAAACACATGATGCAATCTATAGTCTTGAGGCTTCTCTTGTGAATGTACTGCACCTGCTGCGACATCTGAAGCACCTGCCTCAACAATTAACTGCTGTTTCACATCAGGATGTATCAGTGCTGGACTAATAGAATACAACTCCTTAAGGGTAGAGAAGGGAAAAAAATTAAGCAAACGTGTAAAACTTTCCCCTTGTAGTTAGGTTGATATGTATATTGACCCACTGTATGTAGATCGGTATATAACCCTTTTAGGTACGTGGGTAGGTATAGAGGCCCCCAGTAGGTATGTGCATATGCCCCTCTAAGGTAGGTATATAAGCCTTCTGTAGGTAGGTATATATGCCTTTTGCAGGTAGGTATATTCCCCTTGGAGGTAGGTATATAGGCCTTCTGTAGGCAAGTACAGCGAAATAAATAATTATTTGATCCCTTGCTGATTTTGTAAGTTTGCCCACTGACAAAGACATGAACAGTCTATAATTTTAAGGGTAGGTTAATTTTAACATTGACAGACAGAATAGATAGAAAATCCAAAATAAAATCCAGAAAATCACAGTGTATAAATTATATAAATTTATTTGCATTTTGCTGAGAGAAATAAGTATTTTATCCCTTACCAACCAATAAGAGTTCTGGCTCGTACAGACCAGTTAGACGCTCCTAATCAACTAGTTACCTGCACTAAAGACAGCTGTTTTAAATAGGACCTGATAGCTTCTGAGATACAAGCCTCAACAGGATTCAAACTCTGGCACTTATAGAGATGATGTGGCTGACGTGTGTAGCAGCAGGACATTACTGCCCCATGACGAGGATTGACCATCCTCAGTAAGCTCTACTTTGGGAGCTGAGTTCCTGGTGTACAGAGGCAGGCCGGGCTAGGAGGTAGGGGAAGTTGCTAGCCTCAGTGAGCTTTCTTTCAGATCCTGCCATCGCCTTATAACGAAACAGAGAGGCAACAGGCCAGCATTATAAAAGGTCAGAAGACTGCTGTTTACTGACGTTCACAACTATAACAGTCATAATGTGTTCACATTAAACTGTGCCCTGTATTCCTACCCATGGTCCCGGCCCTGCCCTCCAGCTACATCTGGACTATAAGATGCTCCCCAGTTCTCCTAACAAGTTTTGGGTAAAAAAAGATGCGTCTTATAGTCCAAAAACTATGGTATTGTTCAATTCTGAGTAGCCTGCACCTTAGCCGGATCCATTGAAAACCCTTTGGAGAAAATTATATAACCCAAAAATGAGACATTCATATTGCTCCATTTTAGCAAAAAGATAATTTGTTCCTCTGAGGAAAAAAATCAAAATGTCATCCAAATAAATGACCAAAATACTCCCTGAATACATTATTTATGAAGTCCTGAAAGACAGCTGAGGCACCAAAAAGCCCAAATAACATTACCAGAAAATCATAATGCCCTGTATGGGTATGAAATTCCATCTCCACTCATGCCTCTCATGAATTCTGAGAAGATTGTAAGCCCTTCTGAGGTCTACCTTGGAAAACAGAACTTCCCTTTTTAACTGATCAAATATATAACTCAGAAATCAGGGGTAGAGGTTTCGATTAACTAGTGTAATGTTGTTTACTCCTCTTTAATCGATGCAAGAATGGAGACTGCCACAAAAAGAACCCTGCAGCAGCTGGAGACCTGGAAAGATAAGTAACCCCTTCTCCAGGTTCTCCTTAAAATACTGTTCCATGGCCAAATGTCAGAAACAAACAGGGGATAAGTTCTTCCCTTGGAAATTTTTGAGCCTGGTATCTGGTCAATGAAACAATCATATTCCCTATGCAGAGGAAGGAATTTTGTTCCACTCCTCTTTGCAGATCATCTCTAAATCATTAAGATTTTGAGACTGTCGCTTGGCAACTCAGAGCTTCAACTCTCTCCATAAGTTTTCTGTGGGTCTGGACACTGGCTAGAAAACTAGCAGTCTTTTCACAAAAAAACTGCAAAATCCTGGTATACAGCAGAAAAACATTTTAGACCAGTGGCTGCAAGTAAAATAAGGCATTTACAACACTATTATTTATTTTAAAGCACTATTGATTCCAGGGCGCTGTACATTGAAGGGAGGGTTACATACATAACATATGTCAAACAAGTACAATGATAACGATGAATGACTTACAACTGGCACAGACAGAGAGAGGACCCTGCCCACGAGGGCTTACAATCTACAATAAATGCAATTGCATTCTCCTGTAAATGCCTTTCCCTATTTGAATAACTCTCTAGAGCCCTGATCTAACACTGTATTATGAAGGATTAACTAAGGATCCAAAATAACTGGATAAGGAGAGGAATAAACTAATAAAAAAGAAATGTCCCAAAATGGATTCTCTCACTGATAGCTTGAGACTTGGAATGTGGGATTTCCAAGATCCCCTTTTAGCGGAGTGCCATCTAATTTAGAAATGCCAATGGACTCTTCTAAAGGTATTGGGTCTATAACCAATTCCTTAGCCAAACCAAAGTCCAAGAAATTTGCTGCAGCACCACTATTCACAAAAGCCAGCACATTCTATCTCGGAGGGTAACAAAAAATATTTTTGGGAGAAAAATTAAATATGTTCAGAAGAACCTCTCTTTTATCTCCTAGGCTGGGAAGTTTCCTGGCTTGAGGGTAATAAATAACCCTTTTTATCACAATATTAAAAAACCCAAGAGTTCTCCTATCCCTCTCCATAGAATCTGGAGACCAATTTGCATTGGTTCAACATCATTCACACTAAGACTGGAAACTTTCTAAGAATGACTTAAATCAACCTCCTTCTCTCTATAATGCATCAGTCAACATTAATGGTGAGGGAAATAACACAGTTTAGGGAGGCACAAGGACTGAATTGTACCATAAAATCTTTAACCTCCTCAGAAAGACCTAGACAATACAGAGTGTGGAGGGCAGAGTCATTAGAGTCACTAACAATCACCTATTATCTGAACTCTGCAGCGTTGTCCCTGTCTCAATGCCCAAGGGTAAGCAGCAGCAGAAGTGGACAAATCTGGGTCATTATAAAGTGCCCCAGAGCAAAGAGGAATTTATCCACACTAAGTATATGAACCTCAGATCCTGGGTTTTTAAAGACAAATACAATTGACAGTTCTTGCAAAAATTATTGACCTCTTATATATTTATCCTGAAAAACATGTTGACAAGTTAATATTGAGTACAGAAGGAACTGCAGTGGGAAATGCTGTGTCAGTCTGCATTTTTGTGTGACCTGCTCTTAAGTAAAGAGTTGGGTGAGGACACCATACATGAGATTATTTATAGTCTGAATCTAGGTTGCAAGCACTTGCATAGGGTTAGTGTCTGCCCTGACACTACTTCAAATGTTTTGGGGCAGAGTATAATGTGATAATGCTGTTGGAATCCAAACAACAACAAACCAAATAGGGATGTACGCCAGTTGTTGCTAGAGATAACAATGCTAAGCATATATCAATCAAAGAAAAAAGTCTCACCACTATATGATTAAGCACACATACAGCTGGTGGATGGTGCACAGTTGGTGGGATTCACTTGTGGGTTCACTTCAGAAACAAAATAGTAATAGTGATAACTGACCCCAACTAACTTTCCCTTAATCTTCCCCTAAATCTTGTCCTACGACTGTGCCTAATACAGGAACCCCTATCCCTAAAATTGTTCCTAGAACTTTCCTTCAAAAATTTCCCTAAGCTACAACTGACCCCAATTCAAAAAGCAGCTTAAGGCCCCAACGATGTCTAGCCAGGGTTCAGCAGAACCTTAACAAATTACAAACTTGATATTCTCAAGGATTACAAACTCTAGAACATGGCCAAACAGAATTTAGACAAGAAACAACAATATATGATGACTTGATACAACTGAACTAGACAATAGATTTTAAGAAGCAATAATTTGTCATCAAGACTACACAGGACTTGGTTGTATACTCTGCAAACAGACTGCCAAATTCAACTGAGCTCCCGGTGCGTGACCAGGTCAGTTAATGTGCAAAGGTTCTGAGCAGTTGCCATGCAATCAGTCCAAATAAACAGACATAACATAGAATTTACTACTGACCTACGAAATGGCAGAAGAGTTTCACGTGACACAAAAAACATGGAAGAAAAAACAAATAAACCTACCCCCCCCACACACAATAATTCCAACCGATGCTATGTCTTGGCCTAAGCTAAAGGAGGAAGGAACTGTATTGTGTAAAAGGGGAGTCTGATGTCCCACTTTGTCAAGATCTTAAAATATCTTCAATATTATGTCATCAAAATTCTCTGTTCTCTCATATAAAGACAAATCCAGGAACTCTGCTTAAAAGGGATTTGTCAAGTCTCAAATTTGCTGAAGAATAAGGATTTTTCAAACAGCAGGACCCTGATGACTGTACGTATGGTGAAACCCTTACACACCACTGATGCAGGATTGTTAGCCAAGCCTGAAGTAATATTTGCATAAATAAATGAGGATATTTAAAAGTTAGAAGTTTTCATTAAGCTCTGTTCTTCTTCCAGAATAGAGTTGTCAGGAATCACTGCAATGAATAAAATCGCTCTCCAGTACCTGTGTTATTCCAAATCAAGTGAACAGGTTACATGCTGAACATTAAACATTTTAAACAATTTTAGATACTGATGCTTTCACAGAAAATTTTATTTCAAAAATTTAAAAATATAATGGAGTCTATGATTTATCAAAAATTGGGCGCAAATTTAATTAAAATCCCCCTAGTGGCTTCATAAATATTCTTCAAATATGCCTAATTCTGTAAATAGGGCCCACCATAGGGTGTTCTCACCCTGTAAACTGTAGTGCACAAGGCTACATAGCTCTTAAGGGTTAAACCTTGCCTGTAAGAAATATAAACAAACTCTCATCTTTCAAGATAAGGAACACAGCAGGGAGTGACATCCCCATCCCAGCCATTGATGCAGCCTGGAAGAGCATAGAGAGGTGACTGGTAACTATGGAAGCTTGTGTAAAACAGCAAGAGAGAAGTAACATCACAAAAGCAATTAATTTTGTAATAGTCTTTATTTACCTTTAGCTACATGTTTAAAGCTAATCAAGTCCATGTTAACAAACCAGTGACTAATAAGAGTGATGTAAAGTCTACACCAAAACTTACAATCTACACTTTGTGGAAAGTGTGGTATGTATCGATGGGCCATCATTGTATTTGGTGGGTATAGTCCTTTAAAGATTTTTGTGAGATCTAAATGGAGCATTAGGCAAAAATGTAAGATCTTAGCTGTCTTGGAAGCTTTATTTAGGTATCATTTCTTCCAGTGCTTAATTTAAAATTTCATATCTTTCAGATAAGGACTTATATTTAAATCTTTAAGGTTTATAGATAATCTAATTATAAGATAAATAAATCCATCACCTATGAGAACTGCAGGATTCTGTGGTTAAAACAAATCCATCAAAGCTTTGAATAGCATTAAACCAGATTTCTACTGATGTGTTCTAAGTCCTGAAAACTAAACAAATTGCTCATATTTCTGGACAACATGCTTTCAAAAAAGGAGCATGTCACTCATACAGAAACATTTTTCTTAATTGCCACTAAATATAAATTCCCTTTATGTTTCTCTGGGCCAAAGGCTGTATATGTGTACCCAAGACTGTTGCACAGCCCATTAACGATGTGTTTCCATGTTGTTGCTGCCGTATGCGGACAAAACATGGCCACATGCTGCAACCAAAGTTTCCTGCACAGTTTTTAGGTAATACTACAGTTTTATGGGAAGAATCATGAAGCTCTTGCCCACAATGTATCCCTTAAATTAATGAAAAAAGTTTTCTCTTTGTAGTTGTCCTTTACCATAGTTTAGAACCCAAGAATCTTTTATGCAGTAACATAGACAGTACTGTGTGCTGAGGCTGGCAGCGGCCTGGGCACTTGGCACTAGTGGCATTATATTCTAAACAGTGGTAGTCAGAGTACTGTTATATTGCTGCAGGCACTGTTTTTGCCACTGCAGCACCATCATCAGGAGACCCTCTTTAAGTGTCAAAACTGCCAAAGATAAAAAGCAAAAGAGAGCTACAAACAGCTGTATCAAAAAACAAGACATAAAACAATGAACTTGTTTTAGTGACATCCTCTAAACTACTACTGTCCTAGGCACCTGTCCTTGAGTGCTTAATGGCAAATGCAGCCCTGATCGTACCATTTAGGTCTGTAAAAGTAATTTCTGTTACAGTTGAGCCCTGATTACAAGTGTATCTGCCACCTAAATATGCTGCTCTATGAGCAAATTTAGTTAGTTCAGCATATTAATTGGAAAGTGAGTGCTCCTACTCCTCTGAGCAATGACTGACAGTCTACTGTACATACAGTGCTGTGAAAAAGTATTTGCCCTTCCTGATTCCTTAATCTTAAATGTTTCAGATCACCAAAAAATATAAATATTGACAAACATAAGACAAGTAAAGACAAAATGCAGTTCTTAAATGAAGGGCTTTATTAAGGGAAAAAGTAATCAAAGTCTACAGGGCCCGGTGTGAAAAAGTAATTTCACACTCTCCCCTTAACCTCTTAACGACCCTGGACGTATGAGTACGTCCCAGGGCCGCTAAGGGGCTTTGCAGAGGGATCGCTCGGCGACCCCCCCCCGTACAGCCGCCGGGTGATAGCGGCTGATCGCCGCTAACACCCGGCAGTAACAGCGCCGGCGGGTGGCTCCACCCGCTGGCGCTGTTTAACCCGTTAGACACCGCGACAAAGATGGCCATGCCGTCTGAATGAATGACGATCGGTGCCTCACATTGATCGTTAGGGTCGTCAGCACCGCCGCAGCATAGCTGCAGCGATCTGACGACCGGACACGGGAGTGGGGAGCTCTGTGAACGCTCCCGTCACTGCCATGTCCCGGTTTGCCCCACTTCCGGCCGTAGACAGGAAGTGGGGAAACCGCCATCTTTGTACACCCTAATGCATTGCCTATGCAATGCATTAGGCTGTATTAACAATCGCGCCCCCTAGTGGTCAAGCACCCTAGGGGGACTCAATGTTACAGTGAAAAAAATAAAGTTTTAAAGTACAAAAAATAAAGTTCAAATCAGCCCCTTTCCCCATTTTACAAATAAAATCATTAAAATAATAAAAAAGTTACACATATTTGGTCCGAAAAAGTCCGATCTATAAAAATATAACATCATTTATCCCATACGCTGAACACCGTAGAAGAAAAAAAATTCCAAATGTCAAAATTGCGTTTTTTGGTCATTTTACGGCACTCAAAAAATTGAATAAAAGTGATCAAGAAAGTCGCATGCATTCCAAACTGCTAGTGATAATAAGTACACTTCAGCCCGCAAAAAATGCACCCTCACTGACTTCTGTAGGTGTTAGTACAAAATAGCACCGCAGCGCAAATGTCAAAAATAGAAAATGTTTGGAATTTTTTTACGGTACCAAAACATAACAGAAACCCTACATGTTTGGTATTGCTGGATGCGTATCAAGCTTTAGAATACAGATAACACATTATATTTACCGAAGATTGAACGCCGTAAAAGCAAAACACCCGGAAACATGGCAAAAATATGTTTTTTTCACAATTTGTCCCGCTTGGAATTTTTTTTCGGTTTCCCAGTATATTCTATAGTACAGTGAATAATACCATTAGAAAGTACATCTTGTCCCGCAAAATAAAAGCCCTCATATGTCTATGTAGGTGGACAAATAAAAAAGTTATGGCTCTGGGAAGGTGAGTAGGGAAAAACGAACGTGTCAACAAAAAAAAAAAAACGCCGGGTCCTTAAGGGGTTAAAACATAAATGAACTGTGTTTTCTCACATCTTTGGGAAGCTGAGTTCAATTTTCCTATCCTCACCCAGGCTGGATCACTGCCACATCTGTTCACAAGGAAGCACATAAATAGGAAATGCCTGACAAAGTGAAGTAGACCAAAAGATCATCAGAAGCTGGAGATCATGGGGAGATCCAAAGAAAGTCAGGAGCAAATGATAAACAAAGTAATTACGATCTATCAGTCTGGAAAAGGTTACAAACCCATCTCTAAAGCTTTGTGACTCAAGAGAACCACAGTGAGACCCAGTATCCACAAATGGAGAAAACATGGAACTGTGGTGAAGCTTCCCAGGAGTGGCTGACTGTGCAAAATCACCCCAAGAGCACAGCAACGACTCATCCAAGAGGTCACAAAACACCCCACAACACCTCACTTGCCTCAGTTAAGGTCAGTGTTCATGACTCCACTATAAGAAAGAGACCATGCAAATATGGCTGCATGGCATAGTTCCAAGACGAAATCCACTGCTGAGCAAAAAGAACATAAAGGCTCATCTCGGTTTTGCCAGAAGACATCTTGATGATCCCCAAGACTTTTAGGAGAAAATTGTGTGGACTGACGAGACTAAAGGTGAACTTTTTGGAAGGTTTAAATCCCATTACATCTGTTGTAGAAGCAACACAGTATTTCAGAAAAGGAACATAATACCAGCAGCAACACATGGTGGTCGTAGTATGATGTCTGGGGCTGTTTTGCTGCTTCAGGACATGGAAGATTTGCTGTAGCGGCCATGAATTCTGCTGTCTACCAACTAATCCTGAAGGAGAATGTCAGACCATCTGTTGGTGACCTCAAGCTGAAGTACACTTGGGGTTATGCAGCAGGACAATGATCCAAAACATACCAGCAAGTCCACCTCTGAATGGCTTAAGAAAAACAGAATGAAGACTTTGGAGTGGACTAGTCAAAGTCCTGACCTTAATCCGATGAAGTGGCATGACCTTAAAAAAGTGGTTTATGCTCGGAAACCTTCCAATCTGGGTGAATTACAACATTTCTGCCAAAATTCCTGCAGTGTTGTAAAAGACTCATTGGCAGTTACCGCAAATGCTTGATTGCAGTTGTTGCAGGTAAGGGTGGCCCAACCAGTTATTAGGTTGAGGGGGAAATTACTTTTTCACACAGGGCCCTGTAGGTTTTAATTACTTTACCCTTAATAATAAAGACCTTCATTTAAAAACTGCATTTTGTGTTTACTTATGTCATGTGTTTACTTATGTTTTATGTTTGTCTTATATTTAAATTTGTTTGGTGATCTGAAACATTTAAGTATGACAAACATCCAAAAGATTAAGAAATCCATAAGGGCATAAATAATTTTTCACAGAACAGACTGTTTACAGAACAGACTGTTAAATCATCAACTTAAAGAGGTTTTCTTATCTGGCTGTTTCTCAGAGACTACTCTTCATAGCCAACTTCAAGCTCCCACTTCCTGTTCAGGTTATGGGTGGTTTTACAGCAGTGAAAGCCCAAAAGCCTGAGCAATGACCACAGAAAGTGTTAAGAACACAGTTGCAACCACTAGCTAAAAGTGGTATGTAGGCTTAAGAATTCAGTATCTGTGGAAAGTGATAGAGGTGCATATTGTATTTCACAGATGAAGTGATGCAGGAGATAATACAAGGGATGGGAATGAGAATACCACCCTCATATAGTGCCGTGGGGTAGAGAGACTAAATGGAAGCTTTACATTGAAAATTTAGAAGTCAGTTGAAAAGATAGAGATGCCCTAGACAAAGTATTTACCCATAACCCTATACTCTGATATGACAATGTCCAATAGGAGGATGGGCTTAGCCACTTATATATTTTGGTGATTTTTGGTACCAAGGAAGGGACTATATTTTCCATATCAAGTTCAACTTTTATATTCAGATTTTACAGGGTATTATAATGCAAATTTAACATATTGAAATTAAGTGTTTAAAGAAGTTTGTGTTTCCATTCTAGAGCCAGATTCATTGAAATCTGTAGACTGGGTGTGTGTGAAATGCCATGTGAGGAGAGTGCTTGCTAAAAAAAATTGACAAGCCATATCCAGTCCTTGTGACCAATCCTACATCATCAAGCTGGAGGGAAATTCACCCAGAGATCCCAGTCATTGCAAGAAAATGCTGAATTTCACAATAATTTGTACCCAGAGAAAGAAAGCAATAAGAGAAGCAGACAAGAAGTCCAGGATCACTTTAGAGGATCACTGCAGAGATCCACAGCTCAGGTTGGAGACTCTGTCCACAGGACAACTATTAGTTGTGTACTCCACAAATCTGGCCTTTATGTAAGAGTGGCAAGAAGAAAGCCATTTTTTTAAAGCAAGCTATAAGACATACCATGCAGAAAGGTTTGTAGGGGGCACAGCAAACATGTGGAAGAAGAGGCTCTGTTTGATGAAACCTAAATGCCAAGCGCTATGTGTGGAGGAAAGACAAACACCACACACCACCCTGAACACACCATCTGCACCGTGAAGCATGGGGGCATCATCATGCAGTGGGGCTGCTTTCCTTCAGCAGGGACCGGGAAGTTGGCTGGAGTTGATGGGAAGATGGATGGAGCTAAATATAGGGCAATCCTGGAGGAAAACCTGTTAGAGGCTTCAAAAGACTTTAGACTGGAACCTAGGTTTACCTTCCAGCAAGACAGCGACCATAAAAATTCAGCCAAAGCTACAATGGAATGGTTTAAATCAAACAAATTCATGTGTTAAAATGGCCCAGTCAAAGTCCAGACCTAAATCCCATTGAGAATCTGTGCAGGACTTGAAAATTGCTGTTCACAAATGTTCGTCACCAATTGACGGGCCCCAAAAAGATTCTGCAAAGAAGAAGGGCAAAATTCCACCCCTTTAGGTGTGCAAAGGGGTGAAAATCCCTCAACGACCTGCAGCTGTCATTGGCAAAAGGGTGGTGCTAAAAAGTAGACTCAGGGGAGCAGAATAAATATGACGCCACATTTTCGTTTTTTAATTTCCAAAAATGTGTCAAAAAATATCTTTTCCTTTAATTCAAAAATCTTGCTATTTTGTTTTGGGCCCAATCGCAAAAAAGTACAAAAAAAGTTAATTTTGTTTGGCTGTTTTTTAAGAATTAGAAACATTTAAAAGGGTATGAATACTTTTGCAATCCACTGCATGGATCCAGTATACCAGAGTTAATACTTTGTAGGACCACCTTTAGCTGCAGTCTGTCTGGTTATGTTGATGAGAAATTGCAGGTGGGCAACAAATTCAATTTTTCCCCCTTTAACCTTACTGTAGTTTTCACAGTTAATAAAAATTGCCAAAAAACATGTACATACAAGAATAGGTTAAATTCCTATGTGATGATGGCGGTCTCTCTTCAGCACTATATCAAAAAGTAGCCTTTCCTTTATCAATGTGGTAAGCACACTGCTCTCAATCGGGGGGCTCCACTCCCACGAAACACTTATGAAACAATATAGGTAGAGCCGGATAAAACCCTAATAATTTTAAAGATTTCATTAAAAAGCAGACATTTACCCGTGTTTACAGATTCCTAACGTTGCCAAAAAAAAAGTAAAGCATATATCACCTATTCGTTTCGGCTGCCTGCCGTTCAAAAATCCTTTCGTGGCGCCGCTCCTTTGCACAGAAGCGATGAGACCCGGGGAATCGGGGCAGGACAGGTAATTTGTGGGCGTTTCGGGGGCTCCTCCCCTTCCTCAAGCACGTCAATCCTAGGGTTTGGGCTAACTTTTACATTTAAAAACCAACAAAAAATTTAAACAAAACAGAAAAAAAGTATTTATCAATACACATTATAACAAAAACAGAGGAAGACCCCTTTAGTAGTCTTTGACCCCATAAGAAACCCCTAAATTAAAGGTTTTATTTTTAAACCCTTTTGGGGGTTGCCTCAAGAACAAAACCAATTTTGCCTCTCGTTTTAAAGTTTTACCGGTAGCTGATATGGGTCTTCACCATAATTTCTCTAAAAAACCCATTTTAGTTTAGATATCCCAGTTTGGCCATGGGGAAATCCTGGCAAAGATGTTTCAACATATTTTTTTTTTCCTCTTTAAAAGCAGCACTATACTTTTAAAAGTTGTTTTTCTTTTTTAAATGTACGGATTGCAGAACGGTGCCTCATTAAGTCAAACCTTTACTGATCTAAAAAGTTTTTCCCCACGTATATAATCCACAAAGGGCATATAAGATATAAAAACGGCACACTTCACAAGTATGGAATCCCCTTTTTTTTAATGGAAAGTCCTTGGGGGATGGCCAAATAGAGTCGCCCCTTAAAAATAAAGAGCATTCGGCACTAAAAGCAAAGTGCCCGTTTTTGCACTTCTAAACACCGTTGGACCTTTTTTTTCGATCGTCGTTTTTTCAAATCAGAAGATATCAATTGTTGCCCAATGGTTCTCCCTTTTTGATATACCCAAACAGGGGTCTCTCTAAAGAGATGGCCATACTTTTCATCTGACCGCAAGATCTTCCAATGTTTAAGAATAGTTTGCTTGATCATCCCTGCATGTCTATCATACGTAGATGTATACATAACCCGGTTTAGTTTTTTCTTTTTATTGCGATTATCTGACAATAAATTCTCTCTTGGAATAGCTGATACTTCCAATGCTATAAGTTGTAATTCTTCTTGATCGTACCCTCGGTCTATGAACTTACTGAGGATATTTTTAGCACTTTCTTGATACCTTGTCTCGTCCGAACATATACGCCGCGCTCTCACTAGCTGCCCTTTAACTATACCTCTAAATGTTTGGGGTGCATGTTGGCTAGAGTGCAAGAGGACGTTATTGCGATCGGACTCTTTGTCCTTGGGGATATATAAACGTAGGACAAACTATTAGATCAGTAAAGGTTAGACTTAATGAGCACCATTCTGCAATCCGTACATTTAATAAGCAAACAACATTAAAAAGTGATAGTGCTGCTATTAAAGAGGAGAAAAAAATATATGGTGAAACATCTGTTGCCAGGCATTTCGGCATGGCCAAACATGGGATATCTGAACTAAAATGGTGTATTTTAGAGAAAGTTATGTGTGAAGACCATACTCAGCTACCTGTAAAACTGTTAAAACGAGAGGCATATTGGATTGTCTCATTAGAGGAACTAGCCCTAAAAGGGTTAAATGAAAACCTTAACTTACGGGTTTTCTTATGAGTCGAAGTATCTACTCAATGGTCTGTCCTCTGCTTTGTTATAATGTGTATTGATGAATACTCTATTTTCTGTTTTGTATTCAATGTATTGTTGTTGGTTTTAATTGTATATAAGTTAGACCAACCCTAGTGATTGACGTGCTTGAGGAAGGGGAGGAGTCCCCGAAACGTCCACGAGTTACTCTGTCCTGCCCGATTGCCGGCGTCTCATCGCTTCTGTGCTAGGAGCGGCGCCACGAAAGGACTTTGAACGGCAGGCTATGCCGCAACGAATACGCTGAGTATATGCTTTACTTTATGTTGCCAACGATTAGGACATACTGTATATCATGGGTCAATGTCTGCTTTTTAATGAAATCATTAAAGTTATTACGGTTTTATGCACTGGCTCTACCTATATTGTTCATAGGTCTCTCTTCAGTGGCACGCATGCAGGACAGGAGACTCCTTCTCCATCCACGCCAGTCCTGAGACCTCATACATAGGTTCTCTTTCTCTAGTTCTCTGCACAGGGACACTCAGTAACCCCTTAACTTGTTTGACTGTATAGCACACACAAGACTCACTCTCTGAGTGGGGAGACACCACACTACTCTCTCTTGTCTTGTTCCCCCTTCTCCCTGGCCAAAAGTATCTCCTCTTCCTCTTCTTTTCCTTTTTGCCTATTTTCCTCCCTTCTCTCTGGTATTCTCCTTTGACAGCCGCAGCCCACTTCTTGTTCCTGATCGCTCCTGAGTCCTCTTCATTTTGTGTGAGCAGTGGGAGGGTAGATGTCACAGCTCTCCAGACCTCCTGCACTGGTCAGTTATCATTGCTGGAGAGCTGTGATAGTCACCTCCCTTCCAGGCTCCCCAAGTAATCCTTGTAACTAGAATACCTGCAATAGTGTAAACAGTTATAAATATAGCCCCCTAATATTACAGAAAGTGAAATCTTGTCATTGTGTCTAGCAGCACAGGGCTGCGCTGATCCAACCCACATCTCTTCATTTCTTCTAACTGCAATTTGTGATCAGTGCTGTTATGTGTGGCTATAGATAATGACAAGTTTTCCACCCATGTAATTTTCTTTCTGCCCCCCCGATTATATTCCATTGGCCCCGCTTTATCCTTATTACCCTACCCCTCTGTATCCTCTACAATTTCACACACACAACAAAATTTACATACATAAATTAGAGCCACTAAAGAAAATACTTTTTTTGGCAGCATTGTCTCCCTATACATTGAGGACATATCGCTAGGATATGCCATCAATATCTGACCCGCACCTATCTCCTAAAAGAGACCTGACACCTCTCCATATCACCACCACATAGCGACTAAATATTAGCACCATGACATAACCACGTATCACTACAACATACGTATTAAAAATCTATTGATGTTTAATATGCATGAGGTGGTGATACATGGTTATGGCATGGTTGTAATATTCAGTCCCTATGTGATGGTTACACATAATATTCTGCAGTTACTTTTCTTTGTAGGAGCTATTCACTGATAGGTTGCAGGTATATTGATATTTAATTGCTTTTGGTGGTGGTTCGTGGTTATGGCATGGTTGTATTATTAATTCAAATGTGGTGGTGATTCATATTAACCCCTTCCCGACATTGTGCATATGCATACGCAATAGCGGGAAGTGACTTCCCGCAAATGGACGTATGCATACGCCCTGGCGTTCGCGCGGGCTTGCGGGTGAGCCGCGCGCGATCGCGACATGGAACCAGCTCCGGCCGCGGGTGAAAAACGCATCATTACCACAGCCTGTCATGGCCGCAATAATGAAGGCGCAGGCAGGAGGAGTGAGCTCCCTCTGCCTACGATCGGCGAGGCAAGCGGCAGAGATGCCGCTCGCCCGTCTTCTACCAGACTCCCCGGATGCTTTCTGAAAGCATCCGGGTAGTCTGGTGACATCACCATGCCCATAATGCATTGTGGGCATGGTGTCACTAGTTGCCATGGCGACCTGTGCACAGCAGTAACGCTGTGCACAGATCGCCTCTTCAAACAGCAATCTAATGATTGCTTTTCCCCAGTGAGGATTTGCTGTTACAAATCCTCACTGGGGAGATGTAAAAAAATGTGAAAAAGTAAAAAAAAAAAGTAAAAAAAAGTAAAACACGAACACAAAAAATAAAATTAAAACATGTACACTGCCCTTTACAAACTCCAATCACCCCAAAAAAGATCAAAAATAAATAAAGTACCCATATTTGGTATCGCCGCGTGCGTAACGACCCACCCTATAAGTCTGTCATGTTAATTAACCCGTACGGTGAATGCCGTAAAAAACAAAAAAAAAAAACAGTCACAGAATTGCGATTTTTGTACATCCTGCAGCACATAAAATGGAATAAAAAAGCGATCAAAAACTCATATAAATGCCAAAGTTGTACCGATTAAAACGTCAGTTCATCCCGCAAAAAAAAAGTCCTTACACGTCTCTGTATATGGAAAAATAAAAAAAGTTATGGCTCTCAGAAGACAGTGATGCATAAATATTATTTAACACAATAAAAACACTTTTTTTTTTTTTAAAAGTGCTTCCAAATTAAAAAAAACTATATAAATAGGGTATCACCGTAATCGTATCGACCCAGAGAGTTAAGCTAACTGGTCATGGATACTACACGGTGAGCGCTGTTAAAAATAAAAAACTCAACTAGGATTGCAGTATTTTCTTCACCCTGCCTTCCAAAAAACGGATTTAAAACTGATCAAAAAGTCTTGTCCCCCCAAAAATGATACCAATAAAAACGTCAACTCATCCCGCAAAAAACAAGCCCCTACACAGCTCCGTACACAGAAAAATAAAAAAGTTATGGCTCTCAGACTATGGCGATGCAAAAACGTGTTTTCCATTTTGAATAAAAGTGTTTTTATTGTGTAAAAGCAGTAAAACATAAAAAAATATACAAATTGGGTATCGCTGTAATCGTATCGACCTGCTAAGTAATACTAACATGTCAGCTATACTGCACGGTGACCGCTGTAAAAAATAAAAATAAAAAACACTACCAGGAATATTGTATTTTGTTCAAAATGCCTCACAAAAACCTTAATAAAAAGTGATCAAAGTGGCATATGCCCCCCCATATTAGTACTAATAAAAACGTCAACTCATCCCACAAAAAACAAGCCCATAATCAGTTCTGTATACAGAAAACTGAAAATGTTATGGCTATCAGAACAGGACAACATAAAAACGCAATTTTTTATAGACCTATTTCTATTGTGTAAAAGTAATAAAACATAAAAAAAAATATAAAATCTATATCATTGCAATTGTACCGACCCCCATAGTAAAGATATCCTGTCATTTATATTGCACGGCGAAAGCTGTAAAATTGAATCCCAAAAAAACAATGGTGGAATTGCGTTTTCGCCTCATTTTCATGGCCCAATGCAAAAAAAAAAAAATTTGGAACACCTGTGCACCCTAAATGCACAATACACCCCTAGATGAGATCTATGAGGCGTGCTGAATCCAAAATGGGGCGGCTTCTGGAAGGTTTCACCTGTTCTGGTACTTTGGGGGCTTTGTAAATGCGACATGGCCCCACCAAAAGCTGCATTCCAAAAGCCAAGTAACACTCCCTCCCTTATACGCCCTGCCATGCGCCCAAACAGCAGTTTACACCCACATGTGGGGTATTGCCGAACTTGGAAGAAATTGCGTAACAAAGTTTTGGGTCCTTTTTTACCAGGATGCCTTGTAAAAATTAAACATTTTCAGCTAAAATTGCAGATTATTGGAAAAAAATGTATTTAATTTTCACAGCCTAATGCTAAAAAAATTTGTTAAACACCTGTGGGGTCGATATACTCACTACACCCCTGAATATATTCCTTAAGGGGTGTAGTTTCCAATATGGGGTCTTTTTAGGGGCATTTATTAAGTTTTAGCACCTAAGGATGTCCGCAAACTTGAAATGGCACCTAAATAAAATCGTAATAAAAATGAGATCCCAGAGTCAGGTAGGTGCTCCTCCTATTCTGAGGCTTGTGGTTGAGCCAAATAATGCACTAGGGCCACATATGGGATATCTCTGAAAACGCCAGAATCTGGGAAATCAATATTAAGTTGCATTTCCCTGATCACATTTACCGTATTCTTGTGAATAATGTATAAAAATTGAAAATCTGCAAAAAAAGTGAAATTTTGAAATTTCACTTCCACTTTGCTTTAATTCCTGTGAAACACCTAATGGGTTAATAAACTTCCTAAATGCTGTTTTGAATACTTTAAGGGGTGTAGTTTCTTAGATTAGGTCATTTATGGGGGTATCTAATATACAGGTCAATCAAAGTCACGTTAGAACTAGACGGGTCCCTAAAAGATGTATATTGCAAATTCTTGAAAATTTGAAAATTACTACTAAATTTTTAAGCCCCCTAATGTCGTAAAAAAAAAAAAAAGACATTTAAAAAAATGATGCCAAAATACAGCAGACATATGGTAGATGCTAGTTATAAAATATTTTGGGTGGAATATCTATCTGTCTTACACGCAGAAATTTTTGAAGTTTGAAATTGGTACATTTTTCAAATTTTTCACGATGCTTTGATATTTTTCACAAATAAGCACTTTTTGGACCAAAATTTCTTACTATCTTAAAGCACAATGTGTCACGAGAAAACAATCTCTGAATCACATGGATAGGTTAAAGTGTCAAAAAGTTATTCTCACAAAGTGACACATGCCAGATTTCAAAAATAGGGCTCTGTCAGAGAGGCCTAAACTGGCTCCGGCGGTAAGGGGTTAAAAGTCAATATACCTGCTATCTGTCAGTGAATATCCCCTACAAATAAAGTGACTGCAGAATATCACCTATATTACCCCCATACCATAACCACATACAGTATTAACACCACATGCATATTAAAAGCCTATATACTTGCTACTCGTCAGTGAATAGCCCCACAAATAAAAGTGATTACACAATATCACCATGCCACTACATAGTGACAGAATAGTACAAGCATGCCATAACCAGGTTGCACCGCATATTAACCCCTTAAGGACCCAGACAGTTTTGGCCTTCCTGACACAGCCCTATTTTTGAAATCTGGCATGTGTCACTTTATGTGAGAATAACTTTTGACACTTTTCACCTATCCATGTGATTCAGAGAATGTTTTCTCGTGACACATTGTGCTTTAAGTTAGTAAGAAAATTTTATCCATACAATCCTTGTTTTTTGTGAAAAATATCAAAATTTCATGAAAATTGTGAAAAATCTGTGATTTTGAAAGTTCCAAAATTTCTGCGTGCAAGACAGATAATTATTAACCACAAAATAGTTTATAACTAGCATCTACCATATGTCCAATATAGGTTGGCATCATTTTTTAAATGTCCTTTTTTTTTTATGACATTAGAGGGCTTAGAAATTTAGTAGTAATTTCTCACATTTTCAAGAAAATTTGCAATATAAATTTTTTTAGGCACCATTCCAGTTCTGATGTGGCTTTGAGGGGCCTGTATGTTAGACACCCCAATAAATGATGCCTTCTAAGAAACTAGACCCCTTAAAGTATTTACAACAGTGTTTAGGAAGTTTGTTAACCCTTTAGGTATTTCACCAAAATTAAAGCACAGTGGAGGTGAAATTTAAAAATTTCACTATTTTTGCAGATTTTCAACATTTATCCATTATTCACTGGAATACGGTAAACGTGACTAGGTAAATGCAATGTAATATCATTTCCCCAGGGTCTGCCGTTTTTAGAAATATCCCAACCATAAGCCTCCGAATAGGGGGAGCACCTACTGGACTCTGGGGTCTCATTTTCAATGCAATTTTATTTAGGCGCCATTTCAGGTTTGAGGAGGCCCTAAGGTGCTAAAACTTAATAAACACCCCTAAAAAGACCCCATATTGGGAACTACACCCCTTAAGGTATATATACAGGTGTGTAGTGAGCATATCGACCCCATAGGTGATTCACAAATTTTTTTTTAGCATTAGGCTGTGAAAATGAAAAAAAATTTTTTCCAATAATCTGCAATTTTAGCTTAAAATTTTCATATTTACAAGGAATCCTGGAAAAAAGAACCCCAATACTTTGTTAAGCTATTTCTTCCAAGTTGGGCAATACCTTACATGTGGGTGTAAACTGCTGTTTGGGTTCATGTCAGGGCGTACAAGGGAGGGAGCGCTATTTGGCTTTTGGAACGCAGATTTTGGTGGGGCCATGTCGCATTGCAAAGCCACCAAAGAACCAGAACAGGTGAAATCTTCCAGAAGTCGCCCATTTTAGATTTCAAACACCCTCATGGATCTCATATAGGGGTGTATTGTGCATTTTGGGCACACAGGTGTTCCATTGTTTTTTTTAGCATTGGGCCATGAAAATGGAGGGGGGGGGGGGGAACGCAGTTCCAACATTGTTTTTTGGGCTTCAATTTTACAGCGTTCGCCATGCAGTGTAAATGATGTGCTAACTTTACTATGGGGGTCGGTACAATTGCAATGGTATAAATTTTATATAGTTTTTTATGTTTTATTACTTTTACATGATAGAAATAGGTCTATAAAAAAATTGCGTTTTTTATTTTATCCTATTCTGACAGTCATAACTTTTATATTTTGCTGTGTGCAGAGCTGTGTAGGGCCTTGTTTTTTGCGGGGTGAATTGATGCTTTTATTGGTACCATTATGGGGTGCATACGACACTTAGTTCACTTTTTATTTAGGTTTTTGTGAGGCATTTTGAACAAAATACAGCAATCCTGGTAGTGTTTTTTATTTTTATAGCGGTCACTCTGCATTAGATATGACATGCTAGCTTTACTCAGCAGGTCGATACGATTACAGCAATACCCAAATTGTAAATTTTTTATTTTTTACTGCTTTTATACAATAAAAACACTTTTATTCAAACAGGAAAACACATCTTTGCATCGCCATAGTCTGAGAGCCATAACTTTTATTTCTCTGTGTATGGAGCTGTGTACAGGCTTGTTTTTGCGGGATGAGTTGACGTTTTTATTGGTATGATTTTTTGGGGGACAAGGACTTTTAATCAGTTTTAAATCCATTTTTTGGAAGGCAGAGTGAAGAAAATACTGCAATCCTAGTAGTGTTTTTTATTCTTATTTTTAACAGCGTTCACTGTGCAGTATCTGTAATAAGTTAGCTTTACTCTGTGGGTCGATACGGTTACGGCGATACCCAATTTATATAGTTTTTTTATGTTGAAGCACTTTAAAAAAAAAAAAAGTGTTTTTAATGTGTAAAAGAATATTTATGCATCGCTATCTTCTGAGAGACATAACTTTTTTATTTTTCCGTATACAGAGCTGTGTAAGGACTTTTTTTTGCGTGATGAACTGACGTTTTAATTGGTACAATGTTGGCGTTTATAGGAGTTTTTGATCACTTTTATTCCATTTTATGTGCTGCGGGAAGAACAAAAATCTTAATTCTGTGATTTTTTTATATTTTTTTTTTATTTACGGAGTTCACCGTACGGGTAAATTAACATGACAGATTTATAGGGCAGGTCGTTACGCACGCGGCGATACCAAATATGGGTACTTTATTTATTTTTGATCTTTTTTGGGGCGATTGGCGTTTGTGTAAAGGGGAAAAGGGCGGTGTACGTGTTTTTTATTTTATTTTTCGTGTTTGTGTTTTACTTGTTTTACCCTTTTTTTTTTAAAGTTTTTAAAACTTTTTCACATTTTTTTTTACTTTTCCCCATAGGAGATTTGAATGAGAGATCTTTAGATCTCTCATTCAATAGGAATCAATGCACAGCTTGTTGCTGTGCACTGGTTCCTATGGTAACTGTTAGTCATGATGCCGGGCCATGCCCACAGGGCACGGCCGGGCATCGTGACGTCACAGACAACCTGGAAGGCATTCTATGCCCTCCGCACTGTCTGTCAGCACACAGCAGCCGCCAGAGACGCAGGAAGAGCGATCTCCTTCTGTGTCTTAGTTATTGCGACCCGATGGTCGCGATAATTAAGGGGTTAACCGTCCCCCCACTCCCCCCCGAGGGATCGCGGATCGGGGCCGATGCTGTGGGATGCCAGCTGTAATATACAGCTGACACCCCGCGCCGATCGCGCGAACTCTGCTTTAGAGTTCGCGTGATCTTTAGGAGGTATGCATATGTCCAGGGTCGTTAACCCCCAAACGACCTGGACGTATGCATATGTCTAAGGTCATGAAGGGGTTAAAGGTCAAGATACCGGCTCCTGGTCAGTGAATATCCCCTACAAACCAATATTACCACCATGTCATAACAATTCTCTCTCTCTCTCTCTTTTTCTCTCTTTTTCTCTTTCTCTCTCGCCTACCTACCAGTATTTCTATCTGTGCCTCCCTAATAAAATTCTGGTTATGCACAGCCAGTGTCGCAAATATAACAGCCCTATAATTTGTACGTGGGTACACAACCCTGCAGGGCACACACATATTTAAGATGCACATGCATTAAATTCCAAACCTGATGAGACCAGGAAGGCACAGGGACATTTGGCGGTGGCTTAAGGCTGAAGTCTGCTGTTTAGCATCGCAGGCAAGTGACAGGTGCAGCCTGTTTTCAATACTATTTTTTATCTTTTTTTAACCAGGTACAATTAAAGAGTATATTATTTGTTTAGTAGCTAATAAGTTGTTTAATAAAAAATTTGGTGATAGGTAATCTTTAACCTTTGCTGACACAGGGGCTGACACAACACTTTCCTAAAGATACATAACACATTATATACGTTACAAATAAATTAAATATACTATACGGTTACAAGAGCGTATCCCTGACTCAACCTTACAGACGACAATAGCCTGTACTGGGGTATTATTACACTTATTTAATTTAATTATATATGGTGAAGTTTTTGGGTCACAAAATTATTGCTAATACATCTAATACATAAATCAGTGGCACACTAAAGACTAAGTAAAACCTCAAGTTTATATAGGAATATAGGAAATGCTTTACAGCTAAGGAAAATATAAAAAACCTGGGACTCTTAGTTTACAGTATTTGATCAAAGATTGTATTAAGCTCACCTCCCAACACGTCAAGGGGTTCCCAGAGCAGGTGAGTCCCTACACTAAAACATGTTACCTTACTAGGAGTCCATTCAGACTGCCACTTCCCAGGAGTGATAGGAACCTGCAATTGAGTTAACCTGCACATATTTATATGAGGTGGTTGAGTGCAGCAAGCCAATGAGATTGCCATCTCCCAAATAGACTACAAATGTAAAAGGCTGTGCACATCTAATATATACTTTGAAAACGTAAGCTAGGTCCCACTGAAAGGCAATGACATACATCTAATACATAAATCAGTGGCACACTAAAGACTAAGTAAAACCTCAAGTTTATATAAGAATATAGGAAATGCTTTACAGCTAAGGAAAATATAAAAAAACCTGGGACTCTTAGTTTACAGTATTTGATCAAAGATTGTATTAAGCTCACCTCCCAACACGTCAAAGGGGTTCCAGAGCAGGTGAGTCCCTACACAATAAACATGTTACCTTACTAGGAGTCCATTCAGACTGCCACTTCCCCAGGAGTGATAGGAACCTGCAATTGAGTTAACCTGCACAGGTTTTTTATATTTTCCTTAGCTGTAAAGCATTTCCTATATTCCTATATAAACTTGAGTTTTACTTAGTCTTTAGTGTGCCACTGATTTATGTATTAGATGTATGTCATTGCCTTTCAGTGTGCACCTATGCTTACGTTTTCAAAGTATATATTAGATGTGCACAGCCTTTTTACATTTTGTAGTCTATTTGGGAGATGGCAATCTCATTGGCTTGCTGCACTCAACCACCTCATATAAATATGTGCAGGTTAACCCCAATTGCAGGTTCCTATCACTCGTGGGGAAGTGGCAGTCTGAATGGACTCCTAATAAGGTAACATGGTTTAGTGTAGGGACTCACCATGCTCTGGGAACCCCTTGACGTGTTGGGAGGTGAGCTTAATACAATCTTTGATCAAATACTGTAAACTAAGAGTCCCAGGTTTTTTATATTTTCCTTAGCTGTAAGCATTTCCATATTTTCCTATATAAACTTGAGGTTTTTACTTAGTCTTTAGTGTGCACTGATTTATGTATTAGATGTATGTCATTGCCTTTCAGTGTGCACCTATGCTTACGTTTTCAAAGTATATATTAGATGTGCACAGCCTTTTACATTTTGTACAAAATTATTGCTGACCAGGAAAAATGAGGGGAGTCTATAAGAGCCTACTCTAAAGAGTTCACTATGCTAGTTATGTTATCTGATAGCAATGGACCAATGTGATGTTCACTTAAGAAACATTTCGATCACTTTTCTAGGAAGGATATTCTTTTATATCACAGTGGTAATAAAATATATACCTTTTACAAGGGTCGATTTCTGATGCAGGGAAAAACAATACAGATAACACAAAAAAGTTACTTGTGAGGCACCTTAGATAACAGAGTACAATATTTGTAGCACTCATGGGTTCAATATATTGTTTAAAAACATCCTTCAAGAAAGGTAGGTGCTAAATGCTCTTATATGAATCACTTGTTTTCTTAAAACTGAAGCCCCAGTGTATCACAGAAGCTGCAAGTTATAGCAAAACAACCCAATGGCCTCTAGTTATTAAAGTGTGAAGAAACCGAGCTAAATTCTGAAATTTTCTATTCTCCATTCTCCTATAAGATATCTCCTAGGATCTGCAGAAAAATGAAAATGACTACATTGTGAACATTAATGTGTGAAAAATATGAGTCTACATTTTTTTTTTACTTATTTTTTCCTTTAAAATCTCCAACACACCTCTTTTGTATTTACTTAAAGTCATGTAATATGTATGTAAAATATGCAAATGAAGCCTCGTTACTGGTCTTTTAAAATACATTAGCTGTAGTATAATTGTAGATAAATGTGGGTAATTGTGTTGCTTTAAACGATTTTCATTCTTTTTATGTTTTTCACATTTTGGGCAACATGTATGATTTTTGGTGTTTAAACGCCAATTTTTATGCGCATAATATTGGTATAGAATACGCTTGATTTATGAACCCGCTCTACTGCAGGTCACAAGTCAGGCGCATTCTAGCGATAACACGACATTTCTGGCCCAGTTAAACCACTTTGCCATACTGAAGCTATAAATCTATAGCTTTGTATAGTTCTAGTGCGCCCAGCCTCCCGCACACCCCCCGAAATCAGGCGCATTACACAGTGCCACTTGCGCTTTGTAATGCATCTGATATTGGCATGGGGGACATTTAAAACTATCGTGAACAGGGCTGCGCTAGATGTCTGGCTGAAATTACACCAGACTTCTGGTGTGGCCCTGTTCATACATGTTCCCCGTTATGTTTTGTAATGTTAAATTGGTTTTCAGGGTATAACATTGTGGTGTGTGATCCGTAGTAACCAACCCAATGGGCACCACCATTAGCGTAAAAAAAAAAGTTATGAAGGACAGCAGTATCCAACAAAGTGCTGTTCATGTTTACACGGCCATCTAGTACTACAGCTCAACCCGTTCAAGTAAAGCTGAGCTGGGATTCATCTGTAATACCAAGCATGGCCATATGGACGAAAATTATGCTGTTAATTGGGTATTCCCACCACACACATTGATTGTATATTGCTTGGAACTCCCATTGAAATCAATAGAAGAGTTTCAACCACCTCTCTGTTCAAAATGTTCTGGGGCCCGCTCTTCAGATATTTGTAGGTCCCAAAGGTGGGCCCTGCACCTGTCGAACATTGATGGCATATCCTATCAATATGCCTGTGTGTGAAGGAATACCTCTTTAAGGGGTGATCTTTATGAAAATACCAGATAGCCTGTCTCAGATATTCATTTAAGTAAACTAGAGCTGGAATAGATGCATCTTGATAGCAATATGAATCATAGAAGAATAGAAGCTTACTTACTAATCCTCAGATGAGCTTGTGTATTTTGGCCAAAATATCAAATAATACCTCATGTTTTTCAACATGTCAGTAACTTAATGTGATACAAGACTGGCATTCCATAGATGCCTATTTATGTTAATATTTGATCTCATGCCCCCCCCACTCACTGAAGAGTTTGGAGAGAGGGGCTGCTTTACCAGCATTTTGCACTTGTCCAATCTTCTGTTCAGTGCACAATGGGATTTTCTGTTTTTTGTTGGGAATTGCCACTTAAGCGTCTCTATTCACAAGTGTGGAATGTCAATTTTAGTGTTTTAGTGCTGGACAGCCCACCCAATTGAATGGCAATAGAGTCATCAACAGGCTGTAACGCCAGAATGGTGCAATATGCATACAGTATCTCACAAAATCGGGTACACCTTTCACATTTTGGTAAATATTTTATTATATATTTTCATGGTACAATACTCAAGCTATGCCATGCTGATAAAATATAAAGTAGTCAGTGTACAGCTTGTATAACAGTGTCAATTTGGTGTGCCCTCAAAAACTCAACATACAACCATCAATGTCTAAACAGCTGGCAACAAAAGTGAGTACACCCCTAAGTGATTGTTTTCCTCCATGGTGTCATTTGACTTGTTATTGTTACAAGGTCTCAGGTGTGAATGGAGAGCAGCTGTGTCAACTTTCGTGTTATTGCTCTCATACTCATACATATGTGGCACCTCATGTTAAAGAACTCTCTGAGGATCTGAAAAAAGAAGTGTTGCTCTACATAAAGATAGCCTAGGTTGTAAGAAGATTGCCAACACCCTGAAACTAAGCTGCAGCATGGTCTTCAAGACCATACAGTGGTTTAACAAGACAGGTTCAATTCAGAACACCATGGTCACCATGGTCAACCAAAGAAGTTGAGTGCACGAGTCATGTCCAGAGATTTTCGATTCAAAACAGACGTATGAGTGCTGCCAGCATTGCTGCAGAGGTTAAAGGGGTGAGTTTAAGCCAGTCAGTGCTCAGACCATATGCCACACATTGCATCAAGTTGGTCTGCATGGCTTTCATCCCAGAAGGAAGCCTCATCTAATGATGATACCCAAGAAAGCCAACACACAGCTTGCTTAAGACAAGCGGACTAAGGACCGGATTACTGGAACCATGTCCTGTGGTCTGATGAGACCAAGATAAAGGGTTTTGCCACGATCTAATGTAGACACAGGAACCTCCAAAATGAGTATTTAATCACTTTTCTAAATACATTTGAGTAAAAAAATGTAGCATGTCACAGCTGCAGCTTTAATTACTTTTCATGTGTTTACTGCTCATTGTCAGGGGCTCCGACCAGCTCTTTGCCTTTTGCCTGGCTGGCCGAGCTTGCCTTGTTTGCTCTTCTTATCTGATGGCAGGACACGGGGAGTGAGCATTGCAACTAGCTGGAGAACAAAGCAGTGCTACTGGGCATGCACACTAGCTTTACTTCTCTCAGCTACACCCCCACAACTACTCTGTGTCTACACCCCCACCACATTACAATGGCTCTCTGATTTTCCTACACAGCCTTTCATGTATAGGAAAGCCAGAGAATCACTGTAATGTAATAATATAAGTAAACATGCAGTCAGTGACTGCCTGCTCATCCATCTTATCTTTTCTCCCGCCCTCCTCCCTCCCCACAGTAGCAGTAAATGACAGCCAGCGCGGATTTTATCATTTTATCTGCTCTAAAGCCCTTATAATTTATCCTGGGTTGATCAGAGGGAGAAAACAGCACAGGCTTACAAAGCATATAAAGAATATCTTGTGCACAATACAGAGTTCTCCTCTGTGGTCTAGCCCAAACACCATGTTTGCTCAGCTAGACCACAGAGCTCCTTACACTGCCGAGATGAATAATGAGTATCAGCCTCAGGAGCGTGGACGGGAGGAAGTGCGATGACATCATGGAGGAGGCGCTTGTTTTTTTACACAAGAACACAACACCACGTTTTTCAAGACTGAAGAGGATGGTGGCAGGCTGTTAGCTAAGGAAATCACTTCTTGCCAAAACCCCTTTAAGCAGAGAAAGTGTGTGAGTGGTATTAGTACTTTGTGTCTGTGGAACTTTTTCACATGGCATTCAGTCTTCTCTGAATACTAATATAATTTAATATTTGTTCCATTTTGTCTGTGATGTCTTTATAATAATCTGCAATTGTAATACTATAAGCTCAGATAGTTGTTGTAGCATAAACCCTTATTTTACACACCGTTGGTGGTATAGCAAGAGGCCTATTGGTGACTGCCTCATTGGAGGAGGTGGCGCAGCACAACAGGACCAATGGCTTGAGCAAATTTAAGATCCTCCATTCTTTGTGAATGCCCAGTCCACTTGTTCAATGTGTACATCTTGGAAAAAGACAAATCTTATTCCAATAAATCAAATATGTAGTGTGGCTTCTTAAAGGGGTTTTGCCACAAAGGCATTTCATTCCTGATTTTTCCTTCTTCAGCTGTCAGTGTGTTGAAAATGGAGCGTGTGTGATTTGTTTGAACTGCATGTCATGTGACCCAGCAGGCTGACATCACCATGCCTTCCCCCACAGTGTCCTCACTGTAGTTAAACAAAGGTCTGTTTATGTAAAGAGCTGTGAGTAGCTACAATGTAGCTCAGTGGTTAGAACTTCTGCTTTTCAACATAGCGGTCCTAGGTTCAAATCCCTGTAGGAAAAAAACATGTTGATTTTTTTTCTTAATGCACATGCATGATTGGGTTTTCTTTTTATTCATTTGCACTGTTTGACTAAATACTAAGGAGTACAGAGGACAGGAGTATAATGACAGCACCTGGGGATGAACATGAACACGCTCAGCAGTAATTACCCAGTGTGTGATTACTAGACAGGGAAGAGACAGACAGTAGCTGCCTGAGAGGAGAGGTGATGTCTGAGTATGTATGGCAAGACTGAGAAGCTCTCGTCACTGGTCGTATCTCCTAGAGATTAGTTGTACACTTGATATCACTAAGGTAGCAGGCTACAGCTTAAACAAAAATGCTACAGAATTTTTAATAATGATGAATAGTGAAAATATCTATTATTATATTTATAAGCTTCTCACGTCAATTTTACTTTGTGGCAAAAACCCTTTAAAGTTTGCATCCCACTTTTCTAAACTACTATCGTTTACACTTTCAGATCTTGGAAGTGATGACACTGGGTCGTTGTGTTCTAAACTCAGTTAGTTAGAGGTCCCTCCCTACGAGTTTTTTTCTGATATTTCCCCATTTTGGTGGTGATGTATAACATGGGGAAACCATTGATTTCTAATAAAAAAAATTTATTCTCTTAGTTCTACTGCACTACATACAGGCGGTCCCCGGGTTAGATACAGGAAAGGGACTGTAGGTTCGTTCTTAAGTTGGATTTGTATGTAAGTCGGAACAGGTATGTATAGTACATGTGTGGTGTGGCATTCTACACATGTACTAATTGTAAGCTGGCTGATTAGTACTTGTGTTTAACATTTGTGGTGTGGCATGCTGGCACTTGTAGTTCTACAAGTGCCAGCATATCACATATATTAAATACATGTTCTAAGCCCAGGGCACTGACTGCATAGTGACCAGCTCATATGGGACCCTCAAGATTTCACAAGGAGGTCATGGGTGACAACCGTTCCTATGAGGCCAAGAGACAAAGGGGGCTAGCAAGAAAGTGTGTGTTGTCCTATGTCTTGGAGATCTACTTTTCATGGCTTTTGTAGTATTCATGTCATGGTCATGTGATCATTCTGGACTTTCCTGTGGGGCCCTGTGAAGTTTAGTTCTCACCTTGACTAAGTGTTTACTCTGCCAGCTAGTTACTCTCATACCAGCATGTTTCTTAGCCTGATAAGTGCAGTATCTTCTTCAGCCTGATAAGAGCAATAAAGATACTGCCTCTAGGACCCAGGAGACCGGGCTCTGGCAGAAAAGGGAGCTGCTGTCTCCCACCTTATATCAGAAGCTGAGCAGAGCGGTCAGCCAGCACAGGAGAGCTGCCCTAGCATCACTTGGCTCCTGTTATCATAACAGTCTCTTCTCTGCATCCCTGCCCGCGCACACTTCGCCGAGTAGACACTTTTCCTATAAGACGCCTATGACGGGGAGCTGGCACAGCCCCACACTCGCACAAGCACCTCTGATTAGCCATTGCCTGTGATGCAGTCTATGATGGACAGAAGGAAGGACCAATGGAGCTGTGCCTGATACTGACTGAGAGGGGTGTCATAAATGGATAGAAGCCACGCATGAGTTGACTGCTAGAAACACAGCGATATAATATGAGGGAGAGCCTGCTCAGCCAGACTTGCGGCGTTCTGATATTATGGGGCGTGACTGCTTGTGTAATGTCAGCACACCAAGCCACGCCCCTCAAGTTCCCGTTCGTACCGAGGGGACAGACGTAACTCGTGATGACGTAAGCTGGGGACTGCCTGTATATCCCTTCCAAATTTTGTCCTTATTTTACTTTATTATCAAAGGAATGGTAACTCTCTGTCTCCTTTAATGGGATACTAATTACATGTTTAATTAATTAATCATTAAATATTTCATCAGTCTTAACACAGCACAGGGGCAGAAATACCCCATTGTGGTGCTGCTGTAGAACTACGGAGAAACAGATTTTCATTAGAAATCAACACTGAAAAACAATATTTCTTATGTGTCTTCTAAAAACATATGATGCCATTATGTATGCAAAGTATCTGTCTTTATTAATGGTTAAATACAGAACACATAATAATGTTTTATTCACTCACCTAAGGGAATTAATTAAAGTAAATTGCTAATGACTTCTTTGGATTGAAAATGAATAGACAGAATTTAAACATTGATGATGTTTACTAATTATACAAATATATTTTCTTGGCCTAAAACAGGCACCCACCTACTGGGATAGCCAAATCAAACAATGAATTATGTTCAGTAGAATTTAACATTCTGTCATTGCTTTCATATAGCCCCTTGCACAACAACCTCTTTCATCAAGGCTTTTTTTTTATTTTTTTATTCTTGCTAACAAAAAATAACATATACAAATTCACTTGTAACAACATCAACTGAAGGTCAAAATCAATGTAATGCCCAGTTATACATTTATAGTGCTACTGAAAAAAGTTCAAAACAGTTAAGAATGGGAAAAGACATAGATGGCGAGTAACAGTAGTTGTAGATTTCCTTTATGCATTTAGCTTGGTGTGATATATAGCATTTTTGATATCTATTCATTCATTTTGTGCTGCGTTTTTTGTTGTTTTTGCTTTTTTATTTGTGGCATTTTATTTATTTTGGATGCATTTATGGGTCATTGGTGCTCTTGTTTTCAAATGCAGCATGTCCAGGTTATGGAGTCCAGGTTAAGGCATTTTTTGTGGCACATTTTTCCCATACACCTCCATATTTTGTTTCCGGGTTAAAAAATGTGTGTAAATGTGTGTTGTGTTTTGTTGGTTAGTTTTTCTGGGCTGTTTTTTTAAATTACAAAGATAAAACACCACTAACACTGTATATAAACACATTGGGGCACATTTATTAAGGCAATTGCACCAGAATTTTGTTGCAATTTACACCACAAATAATGGCATAAATGCTGCAGCCAGTCCGCATCTTAGTGATAATGGGGTTTTATTATCACATATATTGATGGCATATTGATAGGATATGCCATTATTGTCAGATAGGTGCTTGCTTTGAGACTTGCATCTGTCCCTAAAACAGCAGCCTGAAACTGCCTGTTCTGAATGGATTAGTGGCGGAACTTGCACGGTTACTCTCCATTTATTTTAATGGGAGTTCCAAACACAGTCAAAGCAGGTGTAAACTGAGGTATTAAACTATGCTTCAAGCAGTGGTTTGAAATTAGTTAGGAGGAAGAATCAATATCACTGTCAGAAAATATCATTTTACTGAAATAAAGTGAAGATGGTACAGTAGGGACAGGTCATTTTCCAGGTTAGTGTAATCTATAAGGTAGCAGTGTCTCTGTAATAAGCCACAGAAGCAAGGAAGACTGTCTGCATTTTAACTCCTTAAGGACTTTTTCTTGGCTGACACGTTCGTTTTTTCCTCCTCACCTTCCCAGAGCAATAACTTTTTTCATTTCTCCACTTACCTAAACAAATGAGGGCTTTTATTTTGTCGGACAAGATGTACTTTTTAATGGTGTCATTGACCATACTATAGAATATACTGAGAAACCACCAAAAAATTCTAAGTGGGTCAAAATGTGAGAAAAAACATTCTTGCACCATGTATGCTTTTTTTTTAAGGTGTTTACTGATATGTCATCTGCATTCTACAGTTTCATACAATTCCGGCAACACAAAACATGAAAGGTTTTCTTTATGTTTTGGTATCGTTACAAAAATCATACATTTTCTATTTTTGAAATTTGCACAGTGGCGCCATTTTCTGCGACCAATAACTTTTTTGTACTAACATCTACGGACTTGAGTGAGAGGCATTTTTGGCAGCTGAAGTGTACTTTTTATTGGTTCCAGTTTGGAATACATGCAACTTTATTGATCACTTTTATTCAATTTTTAGGGGACATGAAATTACCAAAAAAACCCACAATTTTGGAGTTTGGAATTTCTTTTCTTCTACGGTGTTCAGCGTACGGGATAAATTATGTTATATTTTAAGTGCTGTAATCCAGCCAAACCAATTGGTCGGCGTTTTATAATACAGATGGACAATGACCCAAAACATAAAACCAAAGCAACCCAGGAGGTTATTAAAGCAAAGAAGTGGAATATTCTTGAATGGCCAAGTCAGTCACCTAATCTCAACCCAATTGAGCATGCATTTCACTTGTTATAGACTAAACCTCAGACAGGCCCAAAAACAAACAGCAACTGAAAACCACTGCAGTTAATACCTGGCAGAGCATTAAAAAGGAGGAAACACAGTGTCTGGTGAAGTCCACGAGTTCAAGACTTCAGGCAGTCATTGTCAACAAAGGGTTTTCAACCAAGTATTAGAAATTAACATTTTATTTACAATTATTTAATTTGTCCAATTACTTTTGGTCCCTTAAAAACAGGGTGACACATGTTAAGAAGTTGAAACTCCTAAACCCTTGATCCAATTTTATGTGGATACCCTCAAATAAAAGCTGAAAGTCTAGACTTTAAGAGAGGCATATATGAAATTTGTCGTTTTTTAACTGCAAATTTCATGCGTATAATAGCTAGAATGCGCCTGCTTTATGAACCCGTTCTACAGGAGGTCATAAATTAGCGGGTCATAAATTAGGCGCATTCTAGCACTAGGACAACATTTCTGGCTCAGATTACCACTTTGAAAGTGGTATACTGTTCCAGCAGTAATACACCTAGAATTGCCTAGTGAAGCATAATCTATAGCTTGTACGGTTATAGATGCACCCGCCCCTTACGATTGCCACCCAAAATAAAGATCGATCAAACTAGTGCCGCGGGCGCTCTGTAAGCGCTTGATTTGACCATACGGGAGCATTACACTAATGACAAACGGGGCTGGTCTGATGTTGGCTGGAAATATGCCAGACATTCTGGCACAGGCACCATTCATACATGTCCCCTAGTCCATATCCATTATATCACTATAACTTGGGATATGTTCTGTAAACTGGGATAAAAATCAATAATTTGTTCTAGTGTCCAAAATACTATATGGACATAACTATATATGCAAAAGGGAATCCAACTCGCGGCATCAGCATCAGGCCATTAATATATACATAGGTGCGCATGATCAAAAAAAAATCATGCAATGCAAGTATGCAAAAAAGTGTCCAAGATCATTAAAAGATAGTAACAAGTTATTGAAAATACTAAAAAACAGATAGCACAAATAAAAAAAATTCAAAATATGAAAAAAAATTTGTATAAAAATGCGAGATCTGTCTTAATTAAGGCCAAAAGTTAAAGAAGTCTCAAGTTTTAAAATTCAGAAGGCATCATTAAAAAAAAGCTTTCTAGTCCAGTTTCCCCCTAGTTGGTTTTTTAACTCTGTCTACAGCAGTGATCTATAAAGATGAAATACTACCACCATGACATTCAAAAAAGTGTTTAGCAGCTCTACATAAGGAGCATTTATTATCAGTGTGGTTTATATAATAAATGTGCGATTTCTGAGAGTCCTTAGTACAACCCACATATTATTTATTGCACGTACTGCAGTGGAATTACAATAAATGAAAGATTAAATTGAATATTTAGGTTGTGTTGTAAGAGGAAATAACCTTAGTCTGTTGCAAGACCAGGCAAACATAGCATGTATTAAAACTGCACCTATAGGAAGGAACCCTGTACCTAATTTTTGAAGTAGATAAAAAAAAAAAAAGGTGGGAGTATTATCTACCATAAGTGATTTGCATGTGACAAATATAACTTCAGACCTCAAAATGGACACAATCACTGAGTCATAATGTAACATTAGTAGGTACATCTAAAGGAAAGTGACTATTTTAGCAAAATGTACACTATACGGAGTAGAAAATGTAAGAAGAGAAAGGGAATTAGTGTTAAGAGACTTGTTATTGAGATATTGATGGCGACTTTTATGTTCAGCAATATTAATAGCATTGATAATAATAGAAGATGAGTAACTCTTTTTTGCAATAGTAATTTGTTCTTGGCAGTATGCATTGTAGTTAGAGATGGCCGAATTTCTCAAAAATTCGGTTTTCGGTCCACTTCGCCGATATTTTCCGACAAAAATTCGTTTCGGTGCCGAATTACTTCGGCACGAATCACGTTAAAAAAACAGCTATTTCCAGGCTTGCCCAGAGCTGCAGGGTGCTGTTAGACGTTGGTGCTTGCTTAAATATGCAGAGGAAGGCGATTGGTTTGGTCTTCCATACAATGTTGTGTTTTAGTATGACACGCACATGACTGCCGCCGGCTTTAGAAATCGCTTCACTATAAAATTTCCATGGGCACTTAAGAGGGCAAATGACCAAAAAAATCAAGCGGGACTGTAGCTGATAAAGTCATGCTAGCGAAAGCTGGAAAAAACAAGCTGAGAGCTCATGGTGGCAACATTAGTGATAGAGTTGTGGACGGTGACGGCGGCAGCCACAGCAGCATGTGGTAGGCGATTGGCACAATGACATTCTGGAGGCGCAAAACGTATTAGGCCACCAGAGTGGCACAATGAGTACAAGTGTGGAGGTCAAGGCACGGCCAGTGCAGTATGAGGTCAGACAGTGGCACATGACATTATGGAGGCGGGATAAAACAGTATTAGGCCCTGAGCGGCACACTGACTGAGATCGGAGGTCACGGCGGCAGCAGCTAGATGTCAGTCAGGTGCACACTGTCTTTCAGTTGAGGTGATGACAGGAGCAACAGCATGAGGTCAGAGAGTGGCACAATGACATTCTGGAGGTGGCTTATCTGTACCAGGCCGCAGAGTGGCACAATGACACTGTGTGGATGTCACGGCAACAGCAAACAGCAGCAGCAGCATGAGCACATTGTGTCGGCACAATGAAAGAGTGTGAGGTGGGTGGCAATACCAGTCCCTGGTAAAGACGGGTGGTAGGCAGATGGAGAAACTATCAGCAGATGTGTTGGCATTCAGGCGTGGGTGGCCGGCATCAGAATAGTGGTGGGACAGGTAGTGTGAAACCAGACTGGACGCCTAAGGCATGGTGTGTGAAATCATGCGATCCACGCCTCTGATTTCATCTTGACAAAGGTCAGTCGCGTTCAACATTTCACGTGGACAAAGCGGGTTCTCGCTTGTGGTAACGATTGGCCCCCGCCGACTGAACACCCGCTCTGATGCCACAATATGGCCGGGCAGGACAGTTCTCCACTTGACAAACTCGGCCAACGTTGCGGCGCCACACTTTCCTGTTTGGCTGCCCAGTAGTCCAGCGGCATCTTCTAAATGGGGTGGTGGCATGGTAGTTGCTGTCCAGTAGGCCCACAACCTGTTGGTTCAGGGAATGGCTCCATGTCTTGCTGTGCTGGTGATGCCTCCTCACTAGAGCGGGTGACGGAAGTGCTAATTAGTGACTCCAGACTTAGGTTATGTGTGATGGAGCTGGTTTACTGCTCCTACCCCCCCCCACCTTCCCCAGCAGACGCGGCAGTAGCTACGTGAGCGATGAGGAACCCACAGGTCAGACCATGTCTAGAGGGAGGGACGATGCCGACATAGGCAAGCGGCCAAGATTCGGAGGATTTCCCTATAGTATTTGAGTTTGTCTTCACTCTCTAAAGATGGAAAAAGGGATCCCATTTTGGACGGTATGCGAGGGGTCCAATTGGGTGAGGGGAGCCAGAAGTCATCCTCTGACCGTGATGCTGACTTTCGTCTGTCACTAGCCAGCAATTAAGCATGCTGCGGGACATCTGCAAAGTGACTCCGAGGGGCTCCCTGACCTCCATTTTCCACTGTATACTGCCAGGTGCTTGGGAGTCATCTGCCCCCTTGTCTTCCTCATCTCCATCCACCTCCCTCCAGCTGCCTCCTGCTGCTCTCTCTTGTCACCTGGGTTAGAAAATCCACTCATTTCACCAGACAATGCTTCTGCTCCAATGTCACTCCTCCTCCTCCTCCCTCCATTTCAGTCCACCCGGACTCATGTGGACCACGAGATGTAGTCGCCAACATCTCCAGTCCCCTGCCCAGACAGATTTTTTCAGCATCTGTTCCAGGCGAATGAGCACGTGGAATGGACGTTTATTTCATCCCGTAGTCTGGGACTGACAAATAACGTGGCCTCCTCGAATGGCACATCAACAAACGGCAGGTGTCACGACATGAGTGCCACTGGCTGACATCAAGTTACACAGGGGGAGTAATTCTGTCTGCCTGGATCATCAAAAAATAGTAATGGCCTTCTTCTGTTCATGACGTCGCGTTCCAACATGTGCAGGCTGGGAATTCCAGGCGGGTGGAAACATCGCATATCAGAGCGTGTTGGGGGAGGAGGCCGTTCTGCCGCTGCAACTCGAGGGGGTGTTCTGGCTTTGTACGAATGGATTAAGTGCATAGCACAGTTTCTGGCCATTTTCAGAATGTTCTGAGATCGTGGAGACTTAGGAACCTTTTTACAACCAGATTGAAACACGGTGCGCCATGCAGGTGCGCATGGACCCATCCCTCCGCGGTGCACGCGGACCACCATGTTCCTCACCTTTGTCCAGTCCACCATGTTCCGATTTGCAGTTGGCGCGGAGAAAGCCACACAGTCGATTCTTGCTGCATGACGGCGGGCAGTTCTCCCTGGTGAACTTCGTTCGACGAGGCAAGCTAGGTGTAGAGAACCTGCGTGACACGCTGTGCCTAACACATGTGGTATGATGGAGCAGTACTTGTGGAGGCTGTGATGGTGGTCGGTGTGGAGGAGGAGGAGGCGGACATTGGCGCAGGGAGCAGCAGTTTTGAACAACGTGGAGTAGAAAAGCGGCGTTCTCCTGTCCAAGTTTGTTGGTGTGCCTTGGGCAGGGAAGCACATTTCACCCAAGTGGGCCGTAAGGACATGTACTGGCCCTGACCGTAGTTACAGCTCAGACGTCCGCGCTGCCGTGTACCTTGGACAAACGTTAAGCTCAAGGACTGACTCACTTATCTGTCTACATATTATTTGAAGTGATAGGTACTGCTTTTTGGAAAAGAAATTACGGCTTGGACTCTCCATCTCGTCGGCACAAGCCATTAGTTCTCTGAATGGTGCAGAGTCCACCATTTGGAAAGGGAGGGACTGCAGTACCAACAACTTGGACAGGAGCACGGTCAGCTGCTGCACCTTAGGATGGTTGGACGCATACTGTTGTCTCTTTACAATCGCCTCTCTGAACGACTGCTGGCGCCATGAGTAGCGAGGAGCAGGAGCATCTGGACCGGGAGAGGATGTCAAAGAGAAACAGCTGCCTTCTGCAGAGGTGGTGGAGCCTTGACTGGCTGAAATGGCATGCGTGCCACTGGCCGCTGCTGCTGCTGCAGCGGCAGGATGGACCACCACATCTGAGCCACGTTTCTCCCAGGCCACCGGATGGTGACGCTGCATGTGTTGACGCAGGGCCGTTGTGCCAACGTTAGCTCCCTGGCCACGCTTCACTTTCTGCCCACAGATTCTACATATACCCATATTCGGCTCCTCCGGTGTCTTAGCAAAGAACTGCCACACCGCCGAGTAGCTGATTTTACCGCCAACGCTCCGCACTGAGTGACTACTGCCGCCGCTGCCTCGCTGAGCCCCTGTGCCGCTACTGTCTTGGACCTGCGAAGCGGGTTTTCTACCCCGTGGCCGCTTGGCTCCCGACCTCACACTGCTGCTACCCTGCTGACTCACGGCCACACAACCCACTTGCTGGCTGCGCCGCTGCCTGACGCGCAAGCTGACGCCCTCTTCTCCTGACGATGATGAAGCCCTTGCTTCACCCGGCTCCCAAGTGCGGTCGGCTACATCATCATCTATTTGTGTTTCATCGTCACTACTGTCCTCATCACCGGTCTTGGTAAGCCGAGGCTGACCTCTCACCACATGACCTCCCATGCCACTCTCCACATCTATACTTTGCCGCCTACTGCAAGAAGCTGGGGATATTGGCCCCATTTCTTCGCTGCCACGTAGCTGCTGACTGCCCTCCTCAAATTGTTCATCCTCGCTATATAGTGGCGCTGAGCCCAGACCACATAGTAGATCCCTGGCTGAGGGAACTGGATGGGACAGAGGCGGGCTGAGGACAGGTGAGGGCCGCTGACCCGCTCCCGGGCCATGCCAACTAAGTGTTGTGTCTGAGGTTCCCACCGACTCTTGGCTGGGGTTGTCAGATGTCATCTGGGAGGAAGAGGATGACCTAGTCAACCAATCAAGAACCCTTGGGTTGCTGAACAACACACGGCCGCTAGATGACAGCGGCAGTTGTGGCCTCACCGAGTGACCCCTGCTGCGACGTCCCCTTGCTGTGCTGCGACCTGGGCCCGTTTCAGAAATGTTTGTGCCACTGCCACTCGCAGTTGCAGAGCCTGCCACCTCTCTGTCTGACATACTGTTTGTTCTAAAATGTACAGACACTGTTTGATGAAGCTATCTGTATATGATAAATATACACCCTGTTTTTGACTCCAAATGAACCCAGTAACAAGCTTGGGTAACCTTGGATATAAATTGCGCTCCACAAATGGCCAGGAAAAATTTACTTGTATGTGTCGTTTACAAGCACTGTGTGTTTTACTAAATGTAAAAGCACAAACAGGCTTAATTAACCTTCGCTTGTGAATTATGCTACAAGAAAAATGTATATATTTCGGTGTTGAAAAAGACGGTTTATTTTTGTCAGCACAGCAGCAAAACAACGCTTAATTAACCCCTGGATGTAAATTGCGCAATAGAATTGAGCCGCACAAACTAGTTTGTGCGTGTTACAATTGCGTGTTTTCTACGCCACACAACAAGAGATACAGTTGTAATTAGCCTTTGCTTGTGAATTAGGCTACCAAAAAAAAATATATATATTTGGCGTTGAAAAAGACGGTTTATTTTTGTCAGCACAGCAGCAAAACAACGCTTAATTAACCCCTGGATGTAAATTGCGCAATAGAATTGAGCCGCACAAACTAGTAGCGTGTTACAATTGCGTGTTTTCTACGCCACACAACAAGAGATACAGTTGTAATTAGCCTTTGCTTGTGAATTAGGCTACCAAAAAATATATATATATTTGGCGTTGAAAAAGACGGTTTATTTTTGTCAGCACACCAGCAAAACAACGCTTAATTAACCCCTGGATGTAAATTGCGCCAAAGAATTGAGCCGCACAAACTAGTAGCGTGTTACAATTGCGTGTTTTCTACGCCACACAACAAGAGATACAGTTGTAATTAGCCTTTGCTTGTGAATTAGGCTACCAAAAAAATATATATATATTTGGCGTTGAAAAAGACGGTTTATTTTTGTCAGCACACCAGCAAAACAACGCTTAATTAACCCCTGGATGTAAATTGCGCCAAAGAATTGAGCGCACAAACTAGTAGCGTGTTACAATTGCGTGTTTTCTACGCCACACAACAAGAGATACAGTTGTAATTAGCCTTTGCTTGTGAATTAGGCTACAAAAAAAAATATATATATTTGGCGTTGAAAAAGACGGTTTATTTTTGTCAGCACACCAGCAAAACAACGCTTAATTAACCCCTGGATGTAAATTGCGCCAAAGAATTGAGCCGCACAAACTAGTAGCGTGTTACAATTGCGTGTTTTCTACGCCACACAACAAGAGATACAGTTGTAATTAGCCTTTGCTTGTGAATTAGGCTACCAAAAAATATATATATATTTGGCGTTGAAAAGACGGTTTATTTTTTTCAGAACCCCAGCAAAACAACGCTTAATTAACCCCTGGATGTATATTGTGCCAAAGGGGGGAAATTGAGCCGCCACAAACTAGTAGCCTTTGTAGACGTGCTGTTACAATTGCTGTGTTTTCTACGCCAAACAACAAGAGATACAGTTGTAATTAGCCTTTGCTTGTGAATTAGGGCTACCAAAAAAAATTATTTCTATATTTGGCGGCTTGAAAAAGACGGTTTATTTTGTCAGGCACACCAGCAAAACACGCTATTAACCGCCCATACTGGATGTATAATTGCAGCCAAAGATTTGAGCCGAACAAACTAGTAGGGTGTTAGAATTGCGTGTTTTCTACGCCACACAACAAGAGATACAGTTTTTATTAGCCTTTGCTTGTGAATTAGGCTACCAAAAATATATATATATATTTGGCATTGAAAAGAAGGTTTATTTTTTGACAGCACACCAGCAAAACAACGCTTAATTAACCCCTGGATGTAAATTGCGCAAAGAATTGGAGCCGCACAAATACTAGTAGCGTGTTTGTTACTTTTGCGGTGTTTTTTACGCACACAAACAAGATGTAAAGTTGTATTTAGCCTCTGTTGCTTGTGGAATTTAGGCTACCAATAAAAAAAAAATAATAAAAAAAATATATTTATATTTTTGGCGTTGAAAATAAAGACGGTTTATTTTTGTAAGCACACAGCAAAACAACGTTATATTTACCCTGGTTGTAAAATTGCGCCAAAGAATTGGCCGCACAAAACTAGTGAGGTGTAGCGTGTATACCATTGCGGTTTTCTACGCCACACAACAAGAGGATACGTGTGTAATAGACTTTGCTTTGTGAATTAGGCTACCAATAAAATTTTTATATATTTGGCGTTGAAAAAGGGTTTATTTGTCAGACACACCAGCAAAAACAACGCTTAATTAACCCCTGATGGAAATTGCGCAAAGAATTGAGCCGCACAAACTAGTTGAGTGTTACTATTGCGTGTTT
Organism: Phyllomedusa bahiana; assembly: GCA_025379985.1. Classification (NCBI taxonomy): domain Eukaryota; kingdom Metazoa; phylum Chordata; class Amphibia; order Anura; family Hylidae; genus Phyllomedusa; species Phyllomedusa bahiana. The sequence goes on along the minus strand of JAODAL010021046.1, from coordinate 4,838 downwards.
TCTACAGCCACAACAACATGAGATTTACAGTTGTAATTAGCCTTTGCTGTGAATTAGGCTACCAAAAAACAATAATATATTTGGCGTTGAAAAAGTACGGTTTAGTTTTGTCAGCACACAGCAAAACAAAGCTTAATTAACACCCTGGTTGTAAATTGAGCCAAAGAAATTGAGCCTGCACAAACTGAGTAGCGTGTGACAATTGCGTGTTTTCTACACCCACACAACTAAGAGATACAGTTGTAATTAGCCTTTGTTGTGAATTTGGCTACCAAAAAAAATATATATATATTTGGCGCCCTTGGGATAAAGACGTTTATTTTTGTCAGCACACCAGCAAATCAACGCTTAATTATTCCCCCTGGATGTAATTGCGCCCAATGAATTGAGACGCACCAAATAGTAGCTTTTGTAGCGTGTTACAATGCGTGTTTTCTACGCACACTACAACAAGAGATACAGTTGTAATTTAGCTTGCTTGTGAATTAGGCTACCAAAAAATAAGTATATATATTTGGCGTTGAAAAGAAGGTTTATTTTTGTCAGAAACAGCCAAAACAACGCGTATTAACCAGGCTGCGTTGTAAATTGCGCCAAAGATTGAGCCGCACAAACTCGTTGCGTGTTACATTGCGTGTTTTCTACGCCATCAACAACAAGAGATTACAGTTTGTAATTAGCCTTTGCTTGTGATATTAGGCTACCACAAAAAATATATATATATTTGGCGTTGAAAAAGAGGTTTATTTTTGTCAGCCACCCACCAGCAAACATCGCTTAATTAACCCTGGATGTATATTGCGCCAAGAATTGAGCCGCACAAAATAGTAGCGTTTACATTGCGTGTTTTCTACGCCACACATCAAGAGATACAGTTGTAATTAGACTTTGGGGGGCCTTGTTGGGTGGGATTAAAAAAAAAAAAAAAAAATTTTTTAGGCTTTTTTCCCAATAATAAAATAAAAAAAAATTTATATATATTTGGCCGTTGAAAATGACGGTTTATTTTGTAAGCACATCAGCAAACAACGCTTAATTAACCCCCTGGAGGTAAAATTGCGCAAAGAATTGAGACGCACAAACTAGTAGCGTGTTACTATTGCGTGTTTTAGCATATACTCCACACACAAGAGATACAGTTGTAATTAGCCTTTGCTTGTGAATTAGGCTACATAAAATAGATTTATATTTGCGTGATAAAGGACGGTTTATTTTTGTCAGCTAAGCAGCAAAACAACGCTTTATTAACCCTCTGGATTGTAAATTGCGCCAAGAATTGAGCCGCACAAACTAGTAGCTTTTGTAGCGTGTTACAATTGCGTGTTTTCCTACGCCACCAACATGAGATACAGTTGTATTTTGCCTTTGCTTGTGAATTAGGCTACAAAAAAAAATATATATATTTGGCGTTGAAAAAGACTGTTGTATTTTGTCAGCACTCCAGCAAAACACGCTTATTAACCCTGGATGTAATTTGCGCCAAAGAATTGAGCAGCACAAACTAGTAGGTGTTACAATTGCGTGTTTTCTCTACGCCTCCACAAACAGTGCATCAGTTGTATTAGACTTTGCTTGTGAATTAGGTACCAAAATAATATATATATATTTGGCGTTGAAAAAGACGGTTTATTTTTTGTCAGCACAGCAGCAAAACAACGCTTAATTAACCCTGGATTGGTAAATTGCGCCCAAGAATTGAGCAGCACAAACTAGTTGCGTGTGTAACATTGTGTTGTTCTACGCCATCACAACAAGAGTCTAACTGTTTGTAATTAGCCTGTTGCTTGTGAATTAGGCTACAAAAAATTTGATATATATTTGGCGTTTTGAAAAGACGGTTATTTTTGTCAGCACACCAGCAAAACAACGCTTAATTAACCCCTGGATGTAATCTGCGCCAAAGAATTGAGCCGCACAAGACTAGTAGCGTTGTGACAATTGCGTGTTTTCTAAGCCACACAACAAGTGATACAGTTGTAATTTAGCCTTTGCTTGTGAATTAGGCTACCTAAAAAATATATATATATTTGGGAGTTGAAAAAGCGTTTATTTTTGTCAGCAACTCTGCAAAACAACGCTTAAATTTAACCCCTGGAATGTAAAATTGCGCCAAAGAATTGAGCCGCACAAACTCAGTTGCGTTTACATGCGTGTTTTCTACACCAACAACAAGAGATTACAGTTGTAATTAGCCTTTGCTTGTGAATTAGGCTACCAAAAAAAAATTGATCTATTTGGCGTTGAAAAAAGACGTTTTATTTTTGTCAGCACACAGCAAACAACGTCTTAATTAACCCCTACTGGATGTAAATTTGCGCACAAAAAGAATTGAGCCGCACAAAACTAGTAGCGTGGTGTTTACATTTGTCGTGTTTCTACGCAAACAACATGAAGGATACAGTTGTATTAAGCCTTTGCTTGTGAAATTAGGCTACCAAAAAAAATATATATATTATTTGGCGTAGAAAAAGACGGTTTATTTTTGTCAGCACACCAGCAAATCAACGCTATAATTAACCCATGATGTAAATTGCGCAATAGAATTCCAGCAGCCAAAAAATGAATGTGAGTTATTTTTTTTTTTTTGTAGTTGTAAAAACGCTGTTTCTTTAATGAATACAACAGGAAATGGCTTAGATCCACTTGGATATTGAATCTTTATTGCGCTGCAGTGGACGCACACTGGATTTCAGGATCCAGTACCCCAAAAAATCCAGAAATAGAACAGTCAGAGACCAGTCTCTGAGACAAGCTGAGACACCCCCCAGAAATCGCTGTATAAAAATCAGTTCTTCAGAAAGCGCTATCACCCGCAGCAGCACGCTTCCTACTGTTTACAGTGAGTTGAGTGTGACTCCCTAGCGGCGAGCCTCGGTCTTATTTAGGGCTGGTGAGTCACAGAATCCCGCGGTCTATGAATTGGCTTCATCTCTGCACATGTCATGCAGGCTATGCCCTTCTCCTTCCCAGAGTGCCTTAGCCCCATGTAGCGCCATGTGCTCGCAGCCATTTTTACAATCAAAAGCACATTCTTCACCCGAATACCCCAAAGTTCGACTTCGGCCGAACCGAAGTTTTCTGAAATTTTAAAAAGAATTCCCCTTCGTTGAATCATTCGCCCATCTTAAAATATCCCTGTAGAAAGTAACAATTACAAAATAATTTTGTGCCACTTTTGCTATTAAAAAATAAATTACAAAATGTGAAAAAAAATTATTATTATTATTTTTTTAATAATAAAAAAATAAATTTTAAAGTGCCCCCCGGAGGAGGGGAAAAAATAGCCCAAAATTAAAATCAAAAATGCATCAGGAATCTGTGTTTTCCACACCCCAAAATCTAAAAATCATACAAAACTTTAGATTTAAATTTTTTATGCATATGATAAACAAACTTCTAAAATAGTTAAAAAAAAATAAAAAGAATAATTAAAGTTTTCAGTTCATACAGAAACATATTATAGGTATAACAACATTTCAATGTACAGAATCACCATCCCAACTAACATAGCTAGTCAATACCCTTTGTATACAGAGGATTCATTTGCAGCAGAGTGAGAGAGAGCTTAAAAAACTAACTGTAAGCGAGTGGGGAGCTTGTGGTGTGTTTTCTGTCTAAAGTGTGTTTTTGTCTTAAGTGTGGGACGTAGAGATTGTGTCTGACTACAAAGATTGTGTTTTATGTTAAAGATCTTGCAAAAAAAAATGCTTTGCAGTTTTGTGTCCAAAACCAGTGCCCTCCCTACCCAGATATCCCTCTTGGGGGGGGCTGCACCCAAGTTTTTAGTCGCTAAGCTACAGACCTTTTAAACTCCCTGTAGGTGCAGCTTGGTGAAAGTTTCGCCCTGTTGTTAAACCGTTATCCTCACAGCAAAGCATTTAAACCACCCCTAAATTAAAATATAAACTGAGAAAACAGGATGAGGAAAGATAGTCGAGTATGGACCCCTCTTTAAGAATGAGGAACTTTAGATTTGGGGAGTTTAGGAGGGAGACTATTGTATTGAATTACCTGCTTGTATCTTTCAACGCCAATATATCAAAAAATCATAATAAAACAAGGAAGTAAACCAAAATTCTAACCAACACCAATTTAAGAAAACTACCAAAAATAAAAAAACCCCTTTATATAAAACTTTTTTTTTTAATTTACAAATGAGTAAAAAACACAAAAATACAAAAACCAAAAAACATATAGCTAAAAAAAGGTGGTGCCACAAAATAAACCCCCCATAGGTGGTATGCATAAGGTGCATAATATATCAAACAAAAAACATAGTATTATAACCAAAATTTTACAATAAATTTTCAAATAATCAATTATGTCACCCCTATATCCCCCCATGGAAGAGCGCAACCCACCCCCGAGGAGGGACAGACAAACCCCCAAAGCGCATTTCTCCACCCTGGCTTTGTCAGGGGTAAACACAACTAACTTCACCCCCCTTAAAAAGGTTTCAATCCCAAAAGGTAAAGAGACAAACAATAAAGCAATATCCCCCGTTTTTCCTTTGGTCCAAAAAGTAAAAAATCTCATTTGTTAGCTGAGTCGTCACTGAAACCCCCGGGCTACGTGCACCCAGCACGCGACCGGAACCACGGGGTCTCGAAAAGGACAAAGGAAATAAATTCTATGCCTGGCCGGGGTCAGTAACCAGAGCATATAAACTAAAAAAAAGACCCCCCAAAATGGCGGAATACATCTGGAGACAGAAGACCAAACTATAAGAATAAGTTAAAAACCCACCAAATGGCGTCTATAACAGTGAAGACTGGAGTACAAATGAAAAAAAGGACATATAAACGGGAGTAAGGGAAAAGGATATTAAGTATATATAC
>JAODAL010021045.1:0-67953 GCA_025379985.1 Phyllomedusa bahiana | reverse complement strand
GTTCCTTTTCCACGAATTGACGGCCTGACCTCCTTTCTCTGCCTAAACTGCTCATCATAACGCAACCAAGCCATGCCTCCGTATGCCGGTTGCGCTTCCCCAGTAGAATCCATGTAGCAAAGCAACGCCGAGCAGTTTTCAGGCGCCTTTTCCCCAATCACACTTGCCAATATAGCAAACGCTTGCAGCCAATTGGTAAACGTCTGCGGAATAAGACGCCACCTCCTCTTTTCCTCCTCCTCTTTCTTGCTTTCCTCCTTTTTTCCCCCTTTGTCCAAATTAAATTTTTCAAAGGAGAGGAGGGAGAAAATCTCTACATATTCATCTCTCCAAATCTTCTCACGCACTTCCTTCTTCAGGTGCGCCCCCAACGGGCCCTCAAAACATACATAAACCTCAACCCGAGCCCTATCATCCAACCGCATGCTATCCTTCTGCTCCTCGGTTTGCACGGATACCGTAATCCCACCGATATGCCCTGACAACCCGGAATTCGCCTCCGAACGCTCCGCACCTACAGTCGTAGTGATACCGCCAAGCCCCGCAGGTGGAACCCACTCCCTCAATGGACCCGGGACCCCCAAACCGGACGCCCCACTCTCCATTCGGCCCAGAAAAGCTCGTACAGCGTCCGCCAGACCGCCGCCCTCTCCTCATACCCCCGCTGCGCCCTCACCCGAACCACCCTCCAAACCTTGGGCTGAGACCCCACTCCCTACACTTTCTGCCCGGGATCGCAGGAACAGGGCAAACGAACCAGACAAAGAAGTGTACTCACCAGGCTGCGTCGGAGCTGTGGGCCCACCAGCTGTTCCCTGGAGAATTCGCTCGTCGTCACGCCGGAAGATCCTGTCGTCTGCCGTTGCCCGACAGCCCGGGTCCAGGCCCTCAAACCCCATCAGGGGGAGGCCGACCGGCGCAGGCTGTGGGGGGATCGTCGCTCTCCATCCTCCCGCTGACACACCAGATGCTGCTACATCCTCCATTTCAGGGCCGACCGACTGTCGCCCATGTGAACCACCTGGGCCTGCACCATCACTGACCGGACCGCCGTGCCGATTTCCTGCACTCCGCCGCCGGGCGGCCCCCCCGACTGGACTCTCTCCGGGAGGGACCACCATAGCCACCGACCGGACCGTTGACACAGAAGCGACAGCCGGACCCTCCCCATGCTGGATAACAGGTCCGCTGCCCCCCGCAGAGCTCGCCGGCCCACTTGGATTCCTCCCGAGCCAAGAGGACTGCCCACGAGCCCTCGGGTGATCCCCGCGACCCGGACGGGCTCTGCCGGTGGCGGCGAGCCCTCGGAGTACAGTCAGGGCTCAGCCTTTGAGGAGGCCTGGCCCACCGTCTGCGCTCGCTTCTCCCCTCCTCCTGCAGCGCACCCACAGGTCCTGTACCACCAACCACCACCCCGACTGCCTCCTGAAGCCACACAGCCCCCATTGCTGCCACCAATCGCCACAGTTCTTCCACCTGTGGGTCGGCCATGATTGGCGCACGCAACGGGGATTCTGTAATGCTTACACCCACGTCGCGCTGTCTGCTCCTCTGTGCCGATGGGCGGGGCTTAAATAACCTTGCCCGCACGTCTGCACTGTTAGCTCCGCCCCCACATACCAAACATGCTCCGGCCGCGCCCAGCGAGCCGGGTCATGTCGCGCCTACCCCGAGGGGGCGGGGCCCGGTCCGGCGCGTCACTTGATGTCACTTCCGTGGGACCAACAGCAGCAGCTGTGATGTAAACGATGTATATTTTCTTTTTATTTTATAACTTTCTGTGCAGGGGTTTGTTATAGTGTCAGGCTACATATTGCTGGTTGTATAAGATGGCACATCCTGATGGGCAGGGGCGTTGCTAGCGTCCTAAAAGATCCGGGGCACGGGCCCCTCTGTTATATTTTTTTTAATAAGGCTGGGTTCACGCAGCATTTTTTTATGGCACATGGTTAACTGCGTCACCTATATTTATAGATAAAGAATTATACACTGTCTACACTGTAAAATGAAAACGCTGAATAATTTGCCTATTTTAAAAAACCTCATCTATGTATTCTAGTATAATAGCTGCTGAATTAAAAGTCATTTCAGTTACCAAATATACACCTATACATGAGCATAATCTCAGAATAAATACACTATCATACTGTTACTATACAGCCCATTGTACCAAAACCCAATAGTACCTATAATACCACTCATGAGGATCAGATAAAAACTGCCATACCACGCCCGCCAATAGTACTATCATGTAATAGGTTCTACAGTCATGTAAAATTTACATTGAGGTTACATTAGTGATCCAGGTGACGCTATTTCATATCAAAGTCATTTCTTTCCCTTTTTTTTCTCCATCCACCCCCAATCTTTCCCGCATGACTCGTCTCTACAGTTTTATGACAAAAACTTTTAAAACTTGCATTTTTCCACCAAACCTACCCGTGTGCCATTCTAACAAAATCCCCATCCATACACCCAAATTTTAAATAATGAACCGCATATGCTCAAATATAATAGTACCCTAGGCAGTAAAAGTCCCCCTCAATGTAAAAGGGTCTTGTTTGGCACCCAATGTATTCTTCTTTGTACCCCTATATAGTGGGAAAACACCCAATATGGTAGGTAGATCCCACCACAAATTATGTGGGCAAATAGGTAGACCCAAAAAAGCGGGCCCCCCATTAGATAGGTTGCCTACCCCACAAGGGATGGGTAAATAGGCACCCATCAGGTAGGTTATGGCCCTATATTACCCCACAGTTAAGAAATACATGGGACCCCATTGGTAGGCATATGGGGCCCCCATTAAGGTAGGTCAGTTATAGGCCCCATTAGGTCTGTAAATACAGGGGCCCTCCAAAAAGGTAAGTAAATTATGGGCCCCTTATTGGTTAGGCAGGTAAATGGGGCCCATGTTGGGTAGGTAAGTATAAAAACCCCCCAAAAGGGTGGGTATACAGCCCCCCATTTGGTAGGTAAATATGATCCCCCCATTAGGTAGGTAGTAGATATAAGGCTCTCTTTTAGGAAGGGTTCCCATATAGGTATTTGATTAGGAAATAATTTTGGCCCCCTGTTGGTGATATATGGCCCCCAATAGGTAAGCATGTATATTTTATTTCTGTTAGGAAGTATCAACCCCCTATTTGGTATATACCCCAATTTGGTTAAAACGCTGTTTGGTAGGAAATAGCCCCCCATTAAGTATATAGGCTGCTCTTAGGTAATATATAGCCCCCCATTAAGTAAATTTGGGCTCTTTGGAGGTATATAGCCCCCTATTTAAATATATAGGCTGCTCTTGGTAGGTATATAGCCCCCTATTAAATATATAGGTGCTCTTAGGTGGTATATAAACCCTCTATTTAAATATTAGGTTCTTAGGGGAGGTATATACCCCCCATTACGTATATAGGGGGCTGTTAGGTAGGGATATAGCCCCCCATTAAGTAATAGGGTGCTGTTTTTGGGAGGTAAAAAAAGCCCCTATTAAGTAATAGGGGTGCTGTTGGTAGGTTTATAGCCCCCTATTAAGTTATAGGCTGCTGTTAAGGGGGTAATAGCCCCTTTTAAGATATAGCTGCTTTAGGTAGGTATATAGCCCTTTAAGTATATAGGCTGCTGTTAGGTAGGTATATAGCCCCCTATTAAGTATATAGGCTGCTGTTTGGTAGGTATATGCCCCCCCCATTAAGTATATAGGCTGCGTTTGGGAGGGATATACCCATTAAGTATATGGGGCTTTAGGTAGGTTTTATAGCCCCCATTAAGTATATAGGGTCTGTTTTGGTAGGTATATACCCCTTTTTAATATTAGGCTCTGTTTGGGAGGTATATAGCCCTATTAAGTATAAGGTGCTGTTAGGGGGGTATTACCCCTATTAAGTATATAGGTTTTAGGTAGGGATAACCCCCCATAAGTTATAGGCTGCTGTTGGAGTAACACCCTCCTGATATATAGCGCCCATAAAGGGATATAGCCCCCCTCAACCCAAAATTTGGTAACCAGGGAGCAGTCCTTTATAATATATATATATAAATAATTATAATATTACACATACATACACACACACACTCCCCCTTTTGTAAACACCTTCCCCCCCCAATTAGGGAATAAACCCCCCAAACCCACTTTTTAAGCAGTTAAATTAAGAAAAAAATCACTTACCTGTCCTGGCTGTCCCCTGCAGTGGGTCTTTCAGCTTCCCTCCCCTTTCGGGCGACAGAGCGCGATTCATCGCGCCGGATGTGTCACTCTACAGCGCCGCGTACTTCTTCTGCAAAGGCGGTCGGCTGCAGGATTAAACACGGGGACGGAAGCCGGGGTATTGCTGCGTACTTCCCCCCCCCCCCGCAGGCAACAGTAAGCGGGGGCAGCCGCGCAAGAACGTTTTTCTGAGTGCTGCCCGGGTGCCGCACACGCACCACTGAGTAGTGGCGCGGCGCCGCGTCAAAACAATGCGGCGCCACGCTTTACTGCTCAATTAGGGAGGCGGGCCGGGGCGGGAATTTTAAATAGTAGCGTGGCGCCGCATCTACTCTTCGACAGCAATGCGGCGCCGCTCACAGTGTTTATCAGCTCCGGGACTGCAAAAAAATTTGGGCGAGGCCCTTAATTCGGGGGGCGGGGCCCCAAATAATGCCTAGCGCCCCCTGCTGTGGGGGGGGTTTGTGGTTGTTTATCCCATCATGGGGGTCTTTCGGGGATGAAGGATTTTATTGTAGTCATTTCTTGGTCGGGCACATAGGATTGTCTCTGTTGCTCTATTCAGACTCCTTCCCTCTGTGTTGCATGGTTATTTAGGAATGTGGGCCAATACCCATTCCGTATTGGTTTTTTTGGGGGGTTCCCGGGGAAAATAGATTTATTGTTATCCTAGGGTAGGGGTTTTAATGAAATTTGGGAAGGGAAAACCCTTTTAAACAATTACGCTGTAGGTTTTATGATAGCCTATGTCTCGTAGTACAAATCCTCTCTAATTCCACCCTGTTTCCTTGGGAGGGCTACACAACCACATGTAAATAAAAGCCACTTTTCTGCAAATAGTGTTTAATTGGATTTAAATTAGACTTTAAGCTTGTTATAGCAGTATGAATAATTTGCTAATAAATACCATGTATCCTGTCCAGATATTTGTGGCATTCACATTGCAAAAGAAAAAACTTCACATCTGGAAATAAGGAAGATCTACTAGACTGACATCACGTTTTAAGTTAACCAGATTGAATAAAATTTTTTAAAAAAAACTCCAATCAAAAATATACTCTGCCTTTCTTGCAAGGGCAGTGCAGACACAGGAATTAAGGGGCGACCCCGTCAGGGCCTGCAAGAGGCATGACAAAGAGTATACATTTTGCCTTCATTGTCTCTTTAAGGTATTTATTGATCGTTCTTTTACTGAGATCCTCTTAATTTTTAAATATATCAAATCTCTCATTTTTTAATTTTAGTGAACCCTTTTTAATAAAATGTGATTGGTTATTATCTAAATCAGAATTTTAGACAAATATAAACTAAGTGAACGAATAGCACACATACAATTGTACTGTTCATGCCTTTTTTTTACCATATTGAGTGCACATCCTTATTGGACGGAGAAAAGTTAACCATTTAATGAGATTTTTTATTATTATTATTATTATTTATTATCATTATTATTACTGCAGGTTAAAAGGAAATCTACAATGTTGAGAAGAAAATTTTGAACCATTACTCCCTGCAAATTTGTTTCATTTTGTATAATATATATATATATATTATATATATATATATATATATAATATATATATATATATATATATTATATATATATATATATATATATAAAATTTAATATAAAATATATTTTTTTTTTTTTTTTTTCTTTTTTTTTTTTTTGGCATATTGCACCTTGGGTGCACCGCCCTCTTCATAGGATACCACACCATCTTGATTGAGCTAACATCAGAACAGGTTTGGGATTAAAAATTTTAATGGCAGGTTTCAGTATGGCTGTAGTGTAGTGCACCATGGAATGTTGTTCTACTCTAATAATATATTCTATTCCACCTCAAATAATTGTCAAGTCAGATTAAGATTTACCATAGCCACACCTCCCAGTATGACCTAAATAATGGTAAGAAAGGTGTACTAGGAGTATAAACTGTCAGATTTTATATATTATTGATCAGCTGCAGTCAGAGGCAGAATGCACAGTGGCATCCAGTGACTCATGAGTGACATCTTCTCTGTAGTTGTTTCTTCTCTTCCCTTATCTGATCCAGACTGTCATTAAAGAACTTCTATCAGCTATGTCCTATGTCTGCAGAGTTTGCCACAACAGTATAAAACTCACTGTGCCCCCTGAAAAAATATTACTTACCATGCCCCTTAAAATTAATTATAATACTTGATGTGCCCCACTATATTTAATTCTAAATGCCAGTGTTATTAATTATCATTTATGCTGTGGCCCACTATTAATTATAAAGGCATATTATAATTTATTATACATGTATTAATAGTTATAAATGTACCTTATAGCCCTAGTCCAAGTAAAGGATACTCACCTGTCTTCAGTCTCTCTCTGTTATCTCCAGATGCCAGTCTGTCCCAGTCTATGCAGGCCTGGCTCCTCGGAAAGGACACAGGTACAAAGATAACATCATCATGCTGCCTGCATCACAGAATAAGTGACTAGTGATGGAGCAGAGGACCAGAGATTCCCTTGTACCTGTCAGTACATAGCAATTCAATAGTGTCTACTTCCTAGTAAAAGTAGATACAAGTGAGTTCAGGGGAACTGGGTCAGGGACCCCTCTGCTCTGCAATTTTGACAACTTTTTCACCTGTATAATACATCTGCTGAGGTCTTGTGAAAGTTGTTTATATCGAGATGTGGTTTACCCTAACCAAATTTTCTTGAGAAAAACAGACTTGTTAGTACCAGTCTCCGTAAGCCTTTATTTAATGGGCAAAGCACATGTCAACCTATTTCATCTCCTTTATAGAAACATCTTTTCTTAATTAACTCTTGGAGTAGTCATTAACATAGGTCTTCCTTTAACTTTTCTCCCTGCACTGTGGACCTTTACTCAGTGTGCTATTAACAATCATGAATGGTATAAATGTGTTATTAGTTATATCACATTTGTGTATAATAGTGATTTAGATCACTATCTACACAACAATCAAATTACATGTTATTAGTAATCAATGCAGAAACCCTGGTAATTCTAAATGGTTTACTTACTTTTTCTTGTGGTTTTAAAAGTCTCCTGCTGTTCACTAAAATACCAAATGAATGAAGTTTAAAAGTAGATGTTCAATTTGTTCATGTTTTCTAGGCTTTACAAGTTAAGATTTATTAAAGAGAATTTAAAATGCAAAAGTGATAGCATTTATCTAATCCATAAAGTCTTACCTGTATGAATACACCGTCTCAGCTATAAATTTATTTTTATTATCTATCTATCTATCTATCTATCTATCTATCTATCTATCTATCTATCTATCTATCTATCTTTTCTATCTATCTATCTATCTGTCTGACTGTGTGTGTGTCTGTCTGTCTGTCTGTGTGTCTGTCTATCTATCTATATATCTATCTAATCTGTCATCTATCTATCTAGTCTCTCATCTATCTAATCTCTCATCTATCTATCTATCTATCTATCTATCTATCTATCTATCTATCTATCTCATATCTATCTATCTATCTATCTATCTATCTATCTATCTATCTCATATCTATCTATCTATCTATCTATCTATATCTATCTATCTATCTATCTATCTATCTATCTATCTATCTATCTATCTATCTGTCTATCTGTCTGTCTCACTGTGTGTGTGTCTGTCTGTCTGTGTGTCTGTCTATCTATCTATATATCTATCTAATCTGTCATCTATCTATCTAGTCTCTCATCTATCTAATCTGTCATCTATCTATCTATCTATCTATCTATCTATCTATCTATCTATCTCACATCTATCTATCTATCTATCTATCTATCTATCTATCTATCTATCTATCTATCTATCTCCTATCTATCTATCTATCTATCTATCTATCTATCTATCTATCTATCTCCTATCTATCTATCTATCTATCTATCTATCTATCTATCTATCTATCTATCTATCTATCTATCTATCTTTGGATCCAGCATAATTTTGATGTTCTACAGTAATTCTATAATGTAACTGAATGTTTATATTTTTATGGACATAGCTTTAAAAGATATGAGCGTGATACTGTAATCATGCGCAGTGGGTACACTCCTCCAGAAGCGAGGCCTGCCATGCACACCCTCTGACCCTGTACACCTTTGATGTGTTAAGTATTTGCTTTCACGATGATTAATCAGAGTACATCTAGGACTCAGCATCTCGCCATAATAGCAGGTGCCTGAGTTCTCGTGGTTCCACTGTCAGAGCTGCTAATGGAAGCGTCTGTTTTACAGCGCATTTGACAGCAGCATTGTCCTGGCTAGGTTACAGCCCTGACATGTGGAATCAATCTTTTTAAACTGTCAATTAATCAGTAAGGCAGCTGTCAGATCTGGCTGAATGGCCCAGAAGGACAGCACCTCTCCTGTGCATTATACCTAGTCTGCCTGACTGCCGGGAAAGTGGGAAAAGCATGTATTTTACAGGAGTCAGTTATGATGCCGTCCTAACTTAATGGTACTGCAGGATGACCAGACAAAAAAAGCTTGTCTCCTAAATAACATTGTACTATAACTGTCTTCCTTCTACGTGGTTGCAGCAGAAGCAGCTGAAGGTCCTGTAGTCTTAGGGTATGTTCACACGGCTTATTTTGGCGCGTATTTCGCCGCATATTGCATGTTATATGCAGCGAAATGTGAACCACAATTACAGTAATCCATAGCTCTCATAGAGAACTATGGATTACGCGTCGCCCCCCCGCGAGTACAATATGATCGCATTGTACACGCGGGGAGATAAGTGACATGTCAATTGTTTGGAGCGATTACGCACTGCGAGTAATGCATGTCAATGGGGCCGGCAGGCAGTCAGCCCCCCGTGCTTTGGGAATCAGTGCTGATCAGCGCGACTCCCAAAACACACGGCGTATTGCGTCGCATACTGTACGCAATTACGCCGTGTGAACATACCCTTATTTTAAAGCTCTGTTCACACTAAAGTCATGACTTTTGTTTAGAAGCCATAATACTGCATATCAGAGCAGTGCTACCCAAGTGGTACAAATCTCCGATGTACTTGTGGGGTGTTTAATAAAAGTAAAGAGGCAATGAAAGTGTAAGCATAAAGTCACCTTACTGTAAGGCTAGAGCCGGCAATTGACCTGACTGACAGCAGATGGCCTCAAGGTGTCGGGAAAAGGCACAGGAAGAGGAAATATCCAGGAAGTGTTGAGGGAGGAGTTAGCTCTTGTTCACATCTGCGTTTGGTTTTCTGTTGTTGTATTCCATTATGGAATCAGAAAAATGAAAAAGAATGGTCACCCATTGATTTCAGTGGGGTTAAGAGGCTTACTGTTTGTCTTAGTTTGATTCTATTCAAGTATTTTTTATGGAAAAAATAGCTTATCATGATGCGTGAAAACAAATAGAAATCTAATATAAAGGGTCATTTCATTTTTTGTAAAATTAATGTCAATGGAAAACTGATACATTTCTTAAATGGATCTGTTAATTTTTCATGTGCAAATGTCAAGCATTAAAGAAAAAATGAATCTGAAATAGACACATGCAAACATACACATAGGTATCAGGTGTTTTTTTAAGGCTCTGTATAATCAGTTAAAAAAAGACAAGACTATACTCCCATTTGCAACAGTTAGGGGGGCATGTATGAAATTTGGCATGTAAATGCCAAATTTCATGTGCATAATAAAAGCCTAGAATGCACCTGATTTATGAATCTGCTCTACAGCAGGTCATAAATTAGGTGCTTTCTAGACTAGTATTTCTGGCTCAGGTATACCTTAGTGCTCTACCTCTTCCAGTTGTAATGTGCCTAGAAAGGCTGTAGCGAAGCTATAAATTTGTAGCTTCGCTATGGTTCTAGTGCGCCCCACCTCCCGCACGCCCCCTGGGGCGCATTACAAAGCACCGCAGGCGCTATGTAATGTGACTGATAAGGGTGTGCAGGACTTTTAAAAATTTAGCAAAAGGGTCTACGCTAGATGTCGGCCTGAAAAGACGCCAGATATCTGCCACAGCCCCGATCATACATGTCACCCTTAATGTCCGTTTTGTCCCATCTGTTTTGAACATAATGCTGTTAGGGGACGTTCACACAAAGTTTTTTTACGTTTATTTTGGGCCATATTTTGCAACAAAATACACCGCAAAATAAGTGGCAAACAATGTACAAGTACAGCTCTCATGAGAGCAGTGTAAAAGCATCATCCTCATTCAGACTCTTTTACTCTTAGAAGCGATTATGCACTGAAAGAGTATAGGAGAGAGAAATCTGCTACAGTCCAGGCCACGTTGTTTCCTCGTTGAAATTCCATGAATGCAAGCGTGGAATTTCAGTGAGTAAACTAATGAGCTTTTTTTGGCACAGACAAACGTATATGGTGAGAATTTACGGTTAAAGCATTAGAGAGAGGTTGTTTGAGAGACAGGCAGGTGATCCATATGCAATGCCCAGGCTAGGGGTGGCCCGAACTCTATGCTGGATTCCTTGGACACAGTTGAAGTGTCACCATGTGTTACTGCAGTCAGAGGTCTGCAGTAAACCAGTGCATTTTTTTAATAGAGGAATTCAAGTGCAAAGCAGGAAGGACATTGAGCGACTTCTCCAGTTTCCTCACTGGTAGACAGAGACGCTGTGCTAAGGAACGGTCTGGGCTAGCGGTCCCCCTCGCTCACTCAGACGGCTGGTATGTTGACAAAGCACTGGAGTCCCATGGTTTGTGGCTCAGTCGAATGGGTGGCTTACTGGTCAAAGGGCTGGTGACCCAGTATTTCTGGCTTGGTACCCTCAGAATCTTCTTCTGGTCACACAGGCAGTCTAGCAGAGTCTCTTCTACTAACCACTGGTCTCTATCTGCAGAACCTCTGACTTTCTGGACTTTTTTCCTCTTGTGTTGCATCACGCCATACCAACCCTTCCAGAATCCAGTGTAGAGTTTGGACCACCTCAAACCCAGGCTCTGCAATTTGGCGTCATGAACAGGATAAGGTCCGGTGCCAGGAGCACAAGTCAAAGGGGGATCAGTTACATAAGAACATCTGCAAATGTAAAGTGTTCCCTTTGTGGAGTTTGCTAAAAGCAGTTGACTATGTTAGTGAAACTGTGTAATGCAATACTAACTAGAGAATTGCTGGTGGAAAACTGTATGTATGCCTTATTGTGCTACTGTACTTTACTACCATGAAAAAGACTGTGAGATGCCTGCTAGTCCTGGACCATCTAGCACTACCCCAACCATACCCGTATCAGTACCATACTTCTTTGACACACTGTGTTTGCCAAAACATGGAGGATTGCCTACAGATTTCAAAGACTTCAGGGATCAAATGAGTGAAATTTACAAGATGATCCCCCTTAATGATGAGCAGAAAGTTGCTCAAGGAGATTAGGGCATGATCTAGTTCTGAAAAGTGACCAAATCTTAGGCAGTCTTGCCAGAGTGTTTGACACTCACACATCCTCAGAGTTAAAAATGTATTTCTTTGATCACAAACAGAAAATGGGTGAAAGTTTGAGAGATTTTAAGCCTCCAGGAAGTTCTGCTTGCTATCCAGCACCTGGGCTCACACGAAGTACTTAACCCAGACCAGACTCTGAAAGAGAAATTTGTAAAATGTGCCATACTAGATACTGTAAAAACCTATTTGAGAGTTATTGCTTTACAATACCCTGATATGCCATCCCTCGACTTTGAAGAACTTGCTGTTAAGGTGCTAATTCAGACTCAGGTTATATTTGTGCTATTGTTTCTAATGAAAAATATGAACCTGAAGAGTGTGAAGTTAAGCAACATGATGATGATACTGAAGTTGGTTTGATAGCAGTGTTACATATTGGCAAAAATGTGGAGATGCTGCAAAAAGAGATACAGGGGATCAAACAAGTCCACCAGTCTGATAGAGATACTTGGTATCCTCAAGGTAGACCAAGATATGTTCCTCATGGTAACCCTGGAAAAAATGGTTGATTACAGACAAATCAGTTTGATGCTCATGGTAGGCCTATATGTCACAAATGTAAAAAAGCTGGTCATATAGGGCGTGAGTGCATGCAGCTAAACTTCACTGTCCGACGGACCAGACGACGAAAGCCTGTCCATGCACAAGCAGCTAGAATAGATTGGACCCAATTCCAGTGTGAAAGCAGAATCCTACAAGAACTAAGACTGCGCTACAACCTGGTAAGAACCTTACACCACAACAGAGAGAAACTGCCACCCTGAGTTACTCAAGCTGTAGAAACATAGAAGAAGCCTCTTTTATGAGAAATACCAGCTCAAATGTTACATTATTGATCCTCTGACCCATGTTAGTATTAACCCTCCTTCAGATGCACCTCTGGCACTCCTGAGTACAGGCACAGTATGCCTGACTGGCAGAGGTTATCAAACCACCTATAATATGTAATTATCTCAGTTTGAGAACTCTAAAAGTAATCTGTGACCTTCATATGGATGTACTAAAAGAGAGTACACAAAATAAGATGACAAAAAAAATGTAGTAACCATAAACATATTAAGAAAAAAATACCAAATTTCTCAACTACCAACACATAGCTTCTAGTTTTTATGACTAAACTATTACTAAACATTAAGATTAGGAAAGAAAAAAACTTAATGGTAATGCACTTAGATGCTACCTGATTACTAGTCACTCAGATCAGGGGTTACATGTTCAGCAGAAGAAACACAGTTACACTTAGAGAAGCAAGGCACAGTGAGCATGAGAAGCCACAAAGGTCAGGTCTGCTGTCCAAAAAGTCTGCTGTAATACTGTGACATCAGGTTTCAAAGAATATTTAAAGACAGGAAATGACTGGGAGGAAGGAGATCTTATAATTTGGAGAGGAGAGAGAAAAAAAACTAGTTGAGCTGTGCCTGTCAGGCCTGCTGCACTTGACAGAGGGTTAAATAGACTGTAGTACACAGCCAGGAAGCCCATCTTATTATGGATGGCTACTACAATCAAGCTGGTCATTTCAGGTGCCAAAAAACAGTCACTAATCCGGCAGAGATTTTCCTGGGTTGTAATGCGAGAAGACATTGAAGAATGGTGTTGTAACTGTACCTCAATAGGGATGACCAGCCCAGATAAAAAGCTCCACTGCACTCTATTGAGAGTCATAGACCGTTGCCAGCTGATATACTGCTTAAAGGGTTTGTCTCACTACATCGATTCATCTTACCTCAGTTCTGTTTTTTTGGTTTCATTTTTGGATTCAGGGCCGTGTTTACTGACTTTTACTAGTCTGCAGTGATGAGCTGTTGAGGACACCAGGTCTGTAGCCATGGCAACCAGTGCTGGCAGCCTATCAGGAGAGATTGAACAGGTCGGTAGCTATAGTGACCTGAGGACCTGATGCTGCCCATACAAGAGGGGATGTCTCGGAATAGGTAGGACGCTGTTAATGGACACATATTGCAAAGTGACTTGTTTGTGCAAGATCTTTAATATAAAAAGCAATTCTTGTAGTGAGACAACCCCTTTAATGTGCCAACCTGTTACCACAAACTGAGCAGGAAAAAGAGCAATTGAGATGCCTCAAATTGATCCAATAAATTACCAGCTGTCACGATGTGCGACCTTGGAAATGATCATGTTCCCGTTCCCTTGCCTGCTCACTACTCACCTCTTAGGACTGTGCTACTGGCCCTTTAAGGACTGTCGCAGCCTCAGCCAGGGTTCTGCTTGGTGGTTAGGGGGTTAAGTAAATGCCCAATCCCTGACTGGGGAGGGAGGTTTAAACCTCTTCCTGTCTGCCTGGCTCTTCTTGTGATTGCTTCGGTATCCTGGCTATTTGCTTTGTGCTTTGCTGTTTGGAGTTTGCTGTTTGGATTTCTCTGTTTTTGAACTTGGTGTATCTCCTTGGTGATTCTCCTGCTTTCTCCTTTGTTACTGCGTATTCTCCTGGTGTGACCTCGGCCTGTATGACCCTTCTCTACTTGTTTTCTGTTTGTCGTCTGTTTTATCTTCCGTCCGTTTGGCACCTATTTTACTAGGAATAGCCCAGGTTGAGGTTCGCGTGTGGGGTTGCCTTTTTCAGGGCTTCTCTGCTTAGTCAGGGCAAGCCAGGGTGACACTAGGGCGTCCCTTACATCACCTCTACCCGCTCTTGCATGCTACCTCTGGCTGGTGCCAGCATTCTCACTTCCTAGGGTGTGCATGCTGATTCTCAGAGATTTAAAGGGCCAGCAGTCCCGTGATCACCGGAAGCAGGACCCTTTATTAGCTCATTTCCTCCTGACTTCCTTGCCAGTGTATTGGTGTGCTTTAGTGGAGAGTTGAATGAATTATTAGTGTTCTTCTATTTCCTTATCCCTTGCTGGGACTTAGGGGTAGTGACTTGGGAGTTCCCTGCAGCAAAGCCCAAGCAAACTTAAGGTGGGCACTGGTAAAGACCGGGGGCTCCTTAGACTCTGCTCTCTGGTGTGGCTTATATCATCTTTTTGCAGTGAACCATCTTTTTGTCACCTGTGACAGTATTCACTGGCCATGGATCTTGCCAAGGTGCTCCTGCCTGATCTGCAGCATATCGCTACTGTGGTGACCCATCAAGGCCAGCGTCAAGATCAGTTGTTTGAGATTCTGCAAGACATCGCTACCTGTCTGCCAGTGACGGCAACCTGCATCCACTCCTGTGGTCATTTCTCCTCCTATTGCTATGACATGCCATGCACTGCAACTGTCAATGCCGCCATGCTATGATGGGAACCCCAGAGTTACCATGGGTTCTTGAATCAATGCACTATACACCTGGAAATGATGGTGCACCACTTTCCCTCTCACCATGCCAAGGTGGCCTTTGTTATAAGCCTATTGTCCGACAAGTCCCTGACCTGGGCCACTGCTCTTTGGGAGTGAGTGAATCCCTTGATAGTCAGCCTGATGCTGTTCCTAGATGCTTTCCACAAGGTTTTCAAAGAACCAAGGCACATTTCCTCTGTGGCACAGCAACTTTTCTGTGTGTCTAGTGTGGGGCATTATGCTATATAGTTCCACATGCTGTCCTCTAAGCTAGCCTAGAATAATGAAGCTCTCGTAGCTGTTTTTTGGGAAGGTCTTAAGAATCAAAGAAGAGCTGACTGGTCGTGATCTCCCTACCTCCCTTGATGACCTAATTCCCCTAGCTACCAGGGTAGACATCCAATTCACCGAGAGGCATCAGGAGCTCCGACAGCAATGAAGTTTCTTCTGGTCACGCCGCCTCCTCCTTGTCTAGTGCATATATTCCAATGGCTCCCACTGCCATTACCACCGGCCCCTCATGATGAGCCCAAGCAAGTGGAGAGAGCCCACGTGTCTGAAGAGGAACACACATGAAGACAGCTCCAGAATCTTTTCTGGTATTGTAGTAGCCAGACTTTTTTCCTGCAAGTCTGTCCAGTGCATTTGGGAAACTTCAGCACCTAGGTTTCATGATAGAGGTGTTCCTAGTTGGAGATTCTTCTTCTCCTCGTCTGACCATGCTAGTCACTCTTTGCTCCCCATCTGGGGTCAAATTTCAAGTCTCTGCTTTTTTGGATTCTGGGTCTGCTGGGAATTTCATGAATTCTTCCTTGATTTCCAGGTTTTGTCTTCCTCTGATTCCTCTTGCCAAGCCTCTGGTCATTTCTTCTATTAATGGAGAACTTTTAAAGGGTACCATCCAGGATCGCACTGACCCACTATCACTTTGGGTTGGAGCATGCCACAGATCATAGATTTCAATCCTTGTGATATCGCATTCTATCTCTGCATTTCTCCTGGGTCTCCCCTGGCTACAGCTCCATGCCCCCATACTAGGCTGGAAAATGGGTGAAGTCACCTGCTGGGGACAACAATGCCATTCCAGGTGTCCAGTGCAGGCCACATTTGTCCAGTGCGGGCCACTTTCTCATCAACAGCTTCAAGTCCTCTTCTAAGTCTTTCAGCCTCATATTAGGAGTTTGCTGATATTTTTCACGAGAAGCAAGCCAAGACCCTTCTGCCTCATCAGTCTTATGACTGCCCGATAGATCTCATTCCTGTAACGATTCCTCCACAGGGAAGAGTATACACTTTGTTTCTGAGACCAATGCCATATCGGTGTATAGCAAAGAAAATTTGCAGAAGGGTTTTATTTGCAAATCATCTTCTCCCACCGGAGCCCATTTTTTTTTTTCGTAGAGAAGAAGAACTGAGCTCTTCATCCCTGCATCAATTATCAGTGCTTGAAAAAAATTACCGTCAATCACCGTTATTGGTTACCCCTGTCTATGTGGAGCCAAGATCTTCTTTAAACTTGACTTGTGAGTTGCCTATAATTTGATCCAGATCCGTGGAGGCAAAGAATGGAAGACTGTCTTTAACACCCTTGATGAACACTTCAAGTATCTTATAATGCCTTTCTGTCTCTGCAATGCTCTAACTGTCTTCCAGGACTTTGTTAATGAGGTCTTCCAGGACCTATTATTTGTCTGTGTCACAGTATATCTCGACAACATCTTGATCTTTTCTCCTGATCTTAAGTTTCATTGTGACCATGTGCACCTCATTCTGAGACAGTTACGAACCAACCACCTCTACGCTATACTGGAGAGATGCCTATTTGAACAGACCAGGCTTTTGTTTCTGGGGTATATTGTCTCAGATAGGTGAATGCAAATGGACCCAGGAAAATTTTCTACCGTTCTTCATTGGTCGTGACCTGTGTGACTACTGCAAAGCCCAATCAGCTTTGTGGTGGGCCCTGGTGACGAACGGGGGGCTCCTTGGACTCTGCTCCCTTGCGTGGCTAATAAAATTTTCTCATGGTGACCTAAAGAATTCACTACCCATCACTCGTGACACCAGCCAAACAACCCAAGTGGCTTAGCAAAAACAAATGGATGACTATAATGTCAAAGCTGAGGCCAAACTACTATGTGTAGGAGATCACATATGGTTATGAAAACAACACTGGTCAAACAAACTGAAAATTAAATGGGACTCTGTGCCCTAGAAGATTAAAGCAATATGAACCATTTGAAACAAAAGAAAAAAAGAAACAGGTGGATGATACCCTAAGAATTGCACAGCAAAATCAACTGAAATTATGTTTAAATAACTGAAAATGTACCAACTGATATTGTATTACTAGTAATGGACTCAAAGGCAGTTTTCCTGTCCACAGGTTTTAACTGGTTTTTATCTCTAGAGTGGTGATGGTACCAAACATGTCTCTACCTGTGTCTAATATCTCATAGCTTTGTAGTCCCATTACTGAAGGTACCACTGGTGATGTTTCTGATCCTGTGATCAACACACAAACCAGGAGATTAGAAAGAGTAACCAAGAGTGGGCTGGGTCTGGCAGCAGCAGAGTTGCACTGGGTTGTTCCTCTCACTGGTGTGGCTATTGCTGAGGCAGTGGCTGCCATGCAGTGCTACATCCATTATTGTAGTAACCCACTTTAAAGATGTTGCCATGACATAGCAAGTGGGCTTATACCATTTGATCAAAAGTATACATTTTTGCTGAGTATTAGATGAACATATAGTAAAAGGATATGCTGTCCATTCTTCATTTCTGTTATGTGAATATGATTTAAAAATGCTATTGACAAAAAAAGTTGAATATTAATAATTTGATAACAAGTTAGGTCTAATGTTATTTGTGGTCTTTCATTTTAATATTTTCTTTCATCATACGTTTTAATGTTATTATGGTTGATTTAAAAAAAAAAAATTGGAAATATAGATACAGTGGTGAACCCTTTTGAATTTTTTACATTTCTGCATAAAATTTTTGGGTACAGCTGAACACACTGCTCACCTGTAATCCAAACTCCCACAGAACAGAATGGAGAGTTGTGCACAATAGCGACTGGTTCTTCATTCTGTACCAAGACTTTCTGACACCCATTCCTGAAATAGGTGCGGGTCCCAAAGGTGAGAACCCCACCTGTCAGACTTTAATGGCATTCTTATCAATATATCATCAAAGTGTGAGATGGAAACATCTCTTTAACTTTATACTTCAATAACTGTTCTATGGTAAAGTAACCTGTTGCCTTGCTGCATGACCTAGGTTCTCCTGAGATTCAGCTCACAGACAAATATTCTTACATTTTTTTCTAGAATTTGCTAATGTAGTTTAGAATTTATTGTCCCATCAAAGATGGTAAGATGTCCTGGCCCAGATGCAGCAAAACAGGCTAAAATATTATACTACCACCACTGTGTTTCCCAAAGGGAATGAGGTTTTTATCCTGGGATGCAGTGTTTTCTAATCTCCAAACATAATGCTTCTCATTTCAAGCAACAACCTATATTATTGTCTAAAAACATTGTTTCTATACCCTGCAGACAGGCAGCAGTGATCTTTTTGGAGAACAGCAGCTTTCTCTAGGCAATGCTACTATGCACACCATTGTTTATTGTTACCTCTGCACCCTCTATAGCTATGCCTCTGTTTGTAACCTTTTCCAACCTGATGAGAATCATCAATTCTTTTTTTGAAGTCCTAAGCAATCTCGTAAGTTCATGCCATGATACACTGCTAACAGGAGCGTAGCTAAAGACTCATGGGTCCTGGTGTAAATCTTCAGCTTGGGTCCCCTTACTCTCAGACAACAGCTGTGGACCACTACTTTTCAACAACTGGTGCCCTACTTGGCGTGATGCATATCTGCGGGGAAGCGCTATGCAGGAAATTATTTATACTTAAAGGGATTGTTCAATAGAAGAAGAAAAACATACAGCCAAAGCACCTGTTCCTAAGACCACTATTAACCCCATACAGTGACCATACAGTGGTATATAACAATTGTACACAGGTGCTCTGCAGACATAAAACTTATTATAGTACAGTTACATCCAGGGGCTCACAGGTGACCTCTTTTCTGATGAGAGTCATTCTCTTTCCCTTTTCTTTCTCCATCTGGTCCAGACAATCACAGCGACTTCTCCCGGACACAACTCGTCCCTGCAGAAACTTTTCCAGCACTTCCCTACCAATTCCCACCTCTATACAAACTCCCTATCCATAGCACCCCAGATGGTACTAATGCCCCCTTTGGTGTCCCATACTGTAATTGTATCCCAAACATTGAAAGTGTACCCAACCAACTATAGGTCCCCAATTTGTGCCACCAGTAGGTAGTTAGTCTCCAAAATTTTTAAGAAACATAATATATGTGATTAAGTACAGTCAGTGGTAAATAGCACGGTTGAATATATGACTATAGGAGCATCAGAGTTCACATAGGTTTTTTTTTTTTTTCTCTCCTCCCCCATGATGATAGGTATTGATCACATGAGGCCATAGTTTCTATTTAACAAATTGAGATATATGTATATTGTTTCTGTGCATGAAGAGTTTGTTAGCAACTGAATCATATAATATATACACTTATGTTGCTATGACGAGACGCAGCTCGGGAGTAGATTACCATCTATTTATGTATACATCTATTTATGTATAGATTTATTGTTTCTAATCACTGCGTAGATTTTGTGCTAATTTTAAATACAATATATGCAATAGAGATGTATGCAAGTACAGTGGAACATGAGTGTGCTGACATTTTTGCACACTCTCATTGTAACGTAATGAATTAGGTAACTAGCCGTGATCTGTAAGAAAGAATCTTTAATGGGGAAGGTGGGAGGTGAAGTTGCAGGAGGGGGGGCGGGCTAACCATAGGGCCTGTAGCTTTATTAAAATGAATATGTATATTAGATACAGAGGAGAAGTGGTTTATGGGAAGAGACTAAGACAATAGTGTACTGTACAATGGAGTATGTATTCCCAATGAATATGCATAGCTTTATTAAAATGAATATGTATATTAGATACAGAGGAGAAGTGGTTTATGGGAAGAGATTAAAACAATAGTGTACAGTACAATAGAGTATGTATTTCCAATGAATATGCATATTAGACATGGAGGAGAAGGGGTTCATGGGAGGTGATAAAGCTGGTAGTGTGCTGTGGAATGTAACACCTATTCTATTTAGTCTGTTCTAGGTGAGCCACGCAGATGCAATAATATGATAGAAATTGGACGTAAGTCCATCACAGTCAGGGCAGATATCTCCATCGATACAGTACACAGGCGCGGGCGGCATGGTAAGATAGGCCGCAAGCCCGCTATGGAGATGGTGAACTTGTCTGAGGAATGTTGTTTATGGGAGTATGGTGGCAGTGGCAGCACATAGTATCAGTATGCATGCAGGAGAGCAAAAGGTGGAATAGATTTTGTGGATTCTCTGATGGCTAATTGGTGAGCACCTGAATAGGGTGTGTACCTAACATGATATAAAAGGAAATGAGCTTAGACCACATGGGACCGGACCTCTAACCCCTGATTAAGCCAGTTTAGCTGGTGAAACATGTTGGGGAAGTCAGGCATGAAATTTTAAATTCTGATTTCTCACCTCTGTCTACAAGTGTCACCCGCTGCGGAGGGTATCACAAGGAAACCTTATATGTTTTATGTCCATTAGATTAGGGATGACTGCCCAAGTAGGATGCTTGGGATCCCTTACAGGAGTTAGTAAATTACTGTATATATAAGGATTTCCTGTTAATAAGTGGTGTTCCACCAGACTTAATGATAGAAAAGGAGTTATTCTTTCAGAAGTAGAAAGTTATAAATTGAGAGGTTAGAAATCAGGTTTTTAAATAGTGTGTATAGAGGTTAAGTGTTATACATAATAAAAGTTACGTTTTAGTGTTTTACAGATAGAGAACTGATAGAGTTTAAGTTTGCCTATGGCAAAATAGTAAATATAGTGACCAGTAGGTAGGAACACACCCCATATGGACCGCAGACCCCCCCAAATTAGCCAGGCCTATCGGTAGACCCTCCTTTTAAGTAGAAGAGACCCTAAACATTCGTCAGATAAGTAGGCGGACTCTTCCTGTTAAGTAGGTAAAGTGCACCTTTGGTATAGAGTTCCCCCTAGAAGTATGTATATAGGGCCCCCAGATACAGTTGAAACCAGATGTTTACATACACTATATAAAAAGACACATATGCATGTTTTTCTCATCATCTAACATGCAATCAGAATAAACCTCACCTGTTCTAGGTCAGTTAGGATTATCAAAATTATTTATATTTGCCAAATGCCAAAATAATGAGAGAGAGACATTTTTAAGGCATTTTTATTACTTTCTGTAAAGTCAAAGGTTTACATACACTAGGATTATTATGTCTTTGGGACAGCTCATATGATGATGTCATGTCTTTGGAAGCTTCTCATAGGTTTATTGGCAACATCTGAATTAATTAGAGATATAGCAGTGGATGTATTTTTTATGGACACCAGAAACACACTGCTTATGTGTGTAACATCATGGGAAAATCTAAAGAAATAATTCAAGACAAACACCAAATTTCATGCGCATAATAATAATAGCCTTGAATGCGCCTGATTTATGAACCCACTCTACAGCGGGTCATAAATCAGGAACATTCTAGTGCTAAGATGAAATTTCTGGCTCAGGTATACCACTTTGAAAGTGCTCTACCCATTACAGCAGTAATGCGCCTAGAAATGCCGTAGTGAAGTTATAAATCTATAGCTTCATATGGTTCTAGTTCACCCAACATCCCGCACGCCCCATGAAATCAGGCGCATTACAAAGTGTTGCGAGCGCTATGTAATGCGCCTAATAATGGCCATTTAAAAATGTATAAATGGGGCTACGCCACTTATCTGGCATCTTTTCAGTCCGATATCAGGTGCAGCCCCGTTCATACATGCCGCCCATAGTGTCTGAATAAAACCCCTATACTATTACTGAATAAAGATCAGTATACAAAGACCAACATTATATATAGAGGTATATATTAGTGTACATAGGTGCCCTACAGATTCTATATTACCACCATACAGTGACCATATAGTGGTAGACACCAGTGTACAATAGACTCTGCAGACACATAAGTGATTACAGCGCAGTTATGGTCGTTGACTTTCCCTTTTGTTTTGCATCCGGTTCAGACCGACATAATGACTTCTCCCGGCCACTTGTCCCTGCGTATTTGGACACAATTATCTTAGAATCCTCCCTATCCCCCACCTCTATACAAACTTCTACATCTTGTAGAAATATAAAAAGAGAGGTGGCGCTCTCCTGTGAAAGTACGTCCAATACAATAAAACAGGTATTAAAACAAAAAGTGTGCTCACCTGGTGGTGTTGTGCAATTTTAATAGAGGCACAACACTCGTGATCACGTGGGTGGCTCAATCCGAGCCTCAGAAACAGTGGCCTCGTAGTCCGTTCCTCCGGAGCCACACTGGGCGACGGGCAACTATAGAAATACACCGTTGTTGCAAAAGCCAAGGACCGGGCGCTCGTTTCTTGGAAATAATCCCCGTGAAATTGAACGTAGGATAAAAATAAATTTTATTCCAATAAAATATTAAGGTTTGAGCCCCAATATTACACAGTAACGTGCAAACACCTGTTGTACATTTTGCCATTAAGCTCCTTGTTAGAGATCAGCAAGTTGTGCAAAAATACTGGAACACTGAACAGTTGCACATGTGCATTCTAGAGTTAAGAGATGGTCTCATTTAATTCAGTTAAAAATAAATGCAATAAATAATGGCCAACATATATGAACGGGGCTGCGCCAAATATCTGCCGTCTTTTCAGCCCGATATCAAGCTCAGCCCAGTTCATAAATTTTCAAATCTCCCGCACTCCACTCCAGGGCGCATTACATAGCGCCTGCGGCACTTTGTAATACACCCGATCTCGGGGTGCACTAGAACCGTAGGAAGCTATAGATTTATAGCTTCGCTACAGCATTTCTGGGCGCATTACAGCTGGAACAGGTAGAGCACTTTCAAAGTGGTATACCTGCTCCGAACTGTCGCCCGAGAGCTGGAATGTACCTGATTTATGACCCGCTGTAGAGTGGGTTCATAAATCAGACGCATTCTGTGCCAGTATCGTGCGCATGAAATTTGCCATTCGCACTCCAAATTTCATGCATGTCGCCCATTATGTTTATCCTGAAATTTCAACCATAAACCAAATATCCCAAAATTTTTTTAAGTAGTATATATATATATATAGTTATTATATATATATATATATATATATTATATATATATATATATATTTATATATATTTATTTATTTATTAATTTACCATGTTGAGCATATAACAATACGAATCATGCCATTAATTTAACTCTGAGGTACTTTGTAAACTATAATATATATTATATATTATTATAATATATATTTTAAATTTATTTATTAATTTACCATTTTGGGAGCATCAAACAATACGAATCATGCCACAATTAATTTAACCCTCCACTGAGGTACCTTTGGTACAACACATTCAGAAGGTGCTGCCTCTTTCCTCTTTCCACCTCTTTCTTACCAGTCTGTCACCTCTTTATTTTATGTTTATTGTAATTGTTTTTGTGTCCTTAAATGGGTATTCTCATCTCAGACATGTATGACATATCTACAGAATATGCCATAAGTGTCTAGTAGTTGTAGGCCCTAAGTCTGGAAGCCCCGGCTATCTCAAGAACAGGGTCACCACCTAACTCTTTCATCTAAGTTCTTGAGGTTTGCAGAGCAAAATGATAGAAGCTCGTTTAGAGCCTTGGTGATGTCACCATGCTGCAACTCGTTGACTTTCTAAGTGCTTGTATAGCCCAGGCAACATAGTCATAACACTGCACCTGCTGCTCCTGCCAGCCATAGACAGCAATGCAACTGTGAGTGACACCAACATCTAAATTTTTCGGCTACCTTACTCAGTTCTTCAGGAAGCAAACTGACTGCAAATCTGTAACCTGAGAAATCGACTCTACCATCTCTGGTTACAACCACATAAACAAGTTTACCACATTATGACTACAGATACAATGAAAAAGGGATGGAAACAAGGTGATGACTACAGTGGGTGAGTAGCAGATCTTATTTTAGAGTTACTACTAGAAATCTAACCGATAATGCCTTCAGTATTGATTACAGCATTTGTCTGCTAGTGTTTCTGCTCCATCCTAGAAAATTGCACTGTGACGTGTGGCCTGTGGAGATAATGAGCATGTGGTGAGGTCAGATGGTTCCCGACAAATAAGACATAAATAGATGGAATGCTCCATTAGGGTCATATATTAGGCATTTATAAATTTCCAGTAAACAATCACTATGTGGTAATAAACAATCAGTTCACAATTAAGAGTTGCCATAAGAAGATAAACAGAAGACAATGCAAATGATACACATTACATATAAAGACTCGAGTAAATGGCGCTAATGCCTGGACTACAATTACAAAGCATAAGAGCTAGCTGGATATTAATAGGAAATTACATGCCTCTCTTTTCTTACAATGATTCCAGTTATCCAATTTTATTCAGAATATTTACTGCTCACGTTACAAGTGTCAAATAGACGCCCATTGACCATTGCTCTAATAGATTCTCAAGCTGGTCAGAGACATATATATATATATAATCATTATTCACACTAAGAATTTTACAATCAATAACAATGATTTGTTTAAGGCACCAAGAATAATAATTTCTGACAGACAAAACTCTACCCCATTGGTTGGACCTCTTATAGCTCATGTTTTTTTAAGAAATGTTCTCAGTAGTTAGTGGTAATAATATTTACCATGATAATAATGATTTTTAATTGGAAAACATATGCCCCGTCTCCCTTAAGCTGCCTGACAATGATTGCTACAGGGTGCATTCAAAGGGCAAAGACCAAATACCGGTCTTTTTTGGCACGCAAGGGGATGGCTTTTGTCCGCGGTTGGCAGATTAAAGCTGTCCTCCTTTGCACCCACATGTTCATGTTCTGTCTGAAAACCGGGAAGAAGAATGAACATGTTCTAAGTTTTTTGTTACGCCAGCAGTGTCAAAAACCGTCCAGTGTAAAATCCGTTCATTAGAGACCGCTGAGCAGATTTTCTATTAAAGTCCAATGGGGAGCATTGCATATTGGTTTTCAGACGGTTTCTAAAACCACAAACCATCTTAAAAAGCGACCAATAAACCTTGCCATGGGGACCAGCCTTTAAAGGGGTTTTCTCGCTACAAAGATCATATCTTTAATGAGGGGGACAGTAAAAATAAGCACTTTTACAATTGGTTTGTATTACTTAAATCACTTAGTATAGCAGATATGCGCTAATCTGAACGTCTATAGCTATTTCTGCAGCAGGTGGTCGGGTCACGCCCCTTTTTCTGTGATTGGCTGACTGATATTTCATTTAGCCTGTTGGGACACACCCCTGGACGGGGCACGTCTCCTGTGCTGTGATTGGCTGCCTGCACTCTGTGATCACTCCCCTCTGAGCTGTGGAAAATGAAAGTGAAACGAGCTGCCTGTGATATCTGTGTCTGTATAATAAAGGCTGTCTGAGCTCTTCTATGCTCATATCCCAGTGATAGTTCTATGTAAAGGATTGGAATTAGAGTCTCTAGTGCTAGAATTACTTCTCTCTCTATATACACACCTTATCAGTCTCCCTCACATATAACACAGCCTTATACAGTCTGTTCCCATCACCCATATAACACAGCCTTATACAGTCTGTTCCCATCACCCATATAACACAGCCTCATACAATCTGTCCCCATCACCCATATAACACTGACTTATGCAGTCTGCTTCCCCTCTACCTTCTGCCTGGTAACAGAGAGGGGGGAGGGAGGAGAGCAGCGTGCCTTTCTCACATTTGTTTCATCAGTTCAGGCTGCATGTATAACTGTTTACAGCAATGCAGGTGTTCTGGTTATAAGAAGCTTGTGGAGCCTGGAGCTGACAACTCTGCAGACATGAGAACCATTGCAGGAGTTGTTCAGAGCTGTGACATCCTCTCCCTTCCACTGGTCACACAGAATGATGACATCACAACTCTTCAGTGAGGGGAGACCCGCCTACTGGGAGGAAATACTCGCCCCTGGATTTGAAGCTGTAACAGACAGAAACAGCTCAAGTCTGCGAAAGCGTGTAATGATAAAACCCCTTTAAGTTTATGGTCAACTAAAAGAGAGAAAAAAAAAAACAGGAACAGGAGTAAAGAATGGAACATGAGTGGACACTTTATAAACATACCAGAAGCTGCAACCATAAGCATAGAGTCCAGAAATTCGGAGCAGGAACATGGTCACGGGACAAGATCATGGAGCATCGCCACAGGTTTGGAGAACTAGAAACCACCCACCTTATGCATAGTAAGCTTGTGAGTGGTTGTCTTATCAGTATTTTTGCATTTGTGCAGTCTCCCCTTGTATGACATTTTAGCTTTTTTGCATATTGGTGTGAATTAGTACTTAGCTAATGTGCAGTTTTTTATTATTAAGTTGCCCTACCAATTGGGTGCGTGAGATGCAGCTTATTAATTACCTGCACCGTCTCCCAGAAGGCATCGGGGCTTATATTGTCTCCTACTGGGTTCAGTCTATTGTCCAGCCATTGAGCTGTAAGTATGGCCTTGTGTTTGTCCTGTCCAGTCCCATGCTCAACTATGTCTCGACCACCCGATCCCGGGACTTCACAGCTTCTCCATTGTACACAGCCGACGCTGTAGAGTCCCGGGATCGGGCGGTTGAGACATAGTTTAGCATGGGACTGGAGAGGACCATACCTTATCCCATGACTGTTATTGCACTCACAATGCTATTCATCAACGCATTTAAGGTACTGTGACTTGTGCCTATAAGGCTCTTTTTTGGTCTAACATATAACCGCACTACAAGATTATTGATTAATCCTTGTGGTGAGTCTGTTTATGTACCTTTGTGTATCTCCTGATCTATCTCAGTATACCTGTAGTATTAAGCTGAAAACAGTTTATGATTGTATACCTGTACCCATGGTCTATTAATTTATCTATTTTCCCCAATTACCCCCTGAGGTGATCGGTTTGGTACAAGTAAGGGGACGGTCGAAACATGTCGGGTTGGGACCATAGGGATATCTAGGGACTATTGAGGGATAGGTTCCTGACAGGTATGCCCTTATCAGGGCGATATTTCCTGTTTTTTGATAGGCTAGGATTTAGTCACATTGTTAGGGTGCAATAGGGCATACATTTGCTGATTACATTTTTTTGTTTTTGCTCTAGCACTTATAGCAAAAACCATTTCAACCCCCCTTTTTTGTGGAGAGATAGTATATGTAATTCTTTTATTGATAGCTTTAATAAAAGTTACGTTTTATGGGACTTCCTCTTCTTAGCTTCTCTCATAAATTTGTGTACATACATACTGAAGGTGACAAACACACACCTATATTGCCACAGCCCCACCTACAGACACTAAGGTCAAGTATTTCTAGTGCCGCAACAGCCACTGGTTAGACAATACAAGGCACCGATTACTTGCCCCATGTGACTGGCACCTGCTCCTTCTACAGAATGACATATAGGAATGCTGCTTCCGGTTTAATCAACTATCACAGAAACCATTGAGACAACTAATTGCTGATTCCTACTGCAAACCAGCCGCATGGGATACAGAATAATAAACAGTACAGTGCAGTGTAACATCATCACAAATTACATACATTAACATCAGGAACAGTAGTTTACAGTGCAAAGCCAGGCAATGCAACGTGCAGGGGCGCAACTACTGGGGAGCAGACGTAGCAGTTGCCCCGGGACCCGGGCTCTTAGGGTGCCCGGCGCAGCTGCTACCGCGTCCGCTACCCCGGTAATGCCCGCCTACAAGATTTCACACGTGCGGCACCAATTCTCTGGAATATGCTACCGCGGGCGATCAGGCCCATTCACAACCCTCACAGTTTTAAGAGGGCCCTGAAAATACATCTTCTCGGTCGGGCCCACCAAGATCCCTAACTGCTATCACACACATCTGTCACTCCCTGCACTTGGGCACTCACAGGCACTTATCTGTATATAGATGTACAGTCTGGGTGGCAGGTTCATCCATTTTTCATGTAAACCACCCCCTATTTATGAAACATGGCTGGACCATTGTAAACTTGGCACTTCTTACCGTATGTTTCACCCATACACCCTAATAGATTGTAAGCTCTCACGACCAGGGCCCTCACACCTTGTGTCTCATTTGTAAGTACTTTTAATGTGTAATGACTGTATGTTTACCCTTGAATTTGTAAAGTGCTGCGGAATATGTTGGCACTATAGAAATAAAGATTATTATTATTATTATATTAATGCCGCTCCTGGGCCCGCCGGCAATGAACATACTAGTTCACTGCCGGCGAGCGAGGAGCCCTCAGGGGTCCTCAGGCCCGAGTGTTCAGAGGCAGTGCTACCCGGAGGTAGCAGAATGGAGTGACTCTCACTCCGCTCTGCTACTCCCCCTGCCGGCTCTCTGTGATCCCGTGGGTGGCGTGGTGATGTCACATCACCGCGCCGCCTGCGCTGAGCACAGAGGCTGGAGCGCGGCGCATCGGGGGAGCATTAACGGAGGTAAGTAAGCTATTTATTATTTTACCTGCCCTATAGCCTGCCTAAATAGCCCCCTGCCTTTCTATATACCCCCATCCTGCCTGCATAGCCCCACAGCCTGCCTACATAGCCTACCAGTCTGCCTACATAGTCTCCCAGCCAGCCTATATACCCCCCGCCTGCCAGCATAGCCCCCAACCTGCCTACATAGCCCCCCAGCCTGTCTACATAGCCCCCAGCCTGCCTACATAGCCCCCCAGCCTGCCTACATAGCCACCCTGCCCACCTATATACCCCAAGCCTGCCTTCATAGCCCCCAGCCTGCCTACATAGCCCCCCAGCCTGCCTATATACCCCCATCCTGCCTACATACCCCCAGCCTGCCTATTTACCCCAGCCTGCCTGCATAGCCCCCCCAGCCTGCCTACATAGTACCCCCTAAGCCTGCATATATACCCCCAGCCTGCCTACATAGCCCCCCAGCCTGCCTATATACCCCCAGCCTGCCTATATACCCCCAGCCTGCCTACATAGCCCCCCAGCCTGCCCACATAGTCTCCCTCAAGCCTGACTACATAGTACCCCCATAAAGCCTGCCTATATAGCTCTCTAAGTCTGCCTGCCTGAATAGCACTATAGCCCCCGTGAAGCCTGTCTGCCTATGTAGCCCCTATAGCCCCCCTGAAGCCTGCCTGTCTACTTATATGGGGCCTCTTTAGCTACTTAAACCCTGCCTACCTACCTATATGGCCCCTATAGCCCACCTAACCCCTGTTTACCTGTATGGCTCCCTATTGCCTACCTAAACCTTGCCTATCTGGGGCCCCATATAGCCTATCTAAACCCTGTCTGCCTAAATTGAACCCATATAGCCAGGGGGGCAGGTGCTGGAAAAGTCAGGATTCTAAGATATTTGTGTCTAAATCTCCAGGAACAAGTGGTCGGAAGACGTCATCATGGTGGTCTGGACCTGATGCAGAACAAAAGGGAAAGTCAATGACTCGTCAGAGAAACGTCACCTGTGACTCACAAGATGTAACTACACTTTAATCACTTATGTCTGCAGAGCCTGTGTACACTGGCGTCTACCACTATATGGTCACTGTATGGTGGTTATATACAGTTTGCAGAGCCTGTGTACACTAGTATATACCACTATATGGTCACTATATGGCAGTACTATTGGTCTTTGTGTACTGATCAGTAATAGTGTAGGGGTATTATTCAGTCACTTTGTGGTCTTGTTCTGGCGGTATAATCAGGTTCCTATGTAATAGCGTTATTGGTAATATTGGTTTTGGTATAGTGGATTTGTTTGGTAGCAGTATGATGGTGATATGTATGGTGAGGTATATGCCCCTTGTATTATTAACATTATCTAACTGCATGTCCTGGTAAATGTTCGTAGTCGGGGAGGTGGGCGAGGGGAGCTGGGCAGGGGGCTCCATCCAAAAGTTTGCTATGGGGCCCAGGCTTCTCTAGTTACACCCCTGGCAACTTGTAAAGGGTAAATATGGGGCACGTACAGTTCACCATCCTTACAACTGCAAACATAAAGTCAGGATCTCCTAATAAAGTAGAATAAATGTGCAGGTGCACTTGTTGTGAGTGCAATGTCAATGCAAACAAACAGATAAGATACAGCAGTACTCTGTGGGTGCTAATTAACAGGCAAGCATTGAATATATGGATTATTTTAGCTTGAAATACTTACTATTCTTACTTTATAAATGTGAGGTCTTTGGCGCACATTTTGAGAAGCTGGGGATTTTGGTGATAGAAGTAAATTATGAAAATATTTACTTTTCATGATAAGTTTAGAGGAACATAATTGTTAGTAGCTGGAAAACCCCTTCAATAAATTACCTTTCTCCTCATTACCTTCCACAATTCTTCCCTCATTACTTTTTAAAGGGCAAACACTTTCAGTCTTAATCTCTTTACCATTTCTATAATCAAAGAACATTTTAAGGCTTGTTTAACTCTGTTTGGCTATGTTTCTCTCCGCCTCCAGCTTTGTTGCATTATCTGTTTCTTACATAATTTATAGCATTATAACCTTATGGCTTTTTTAGTGTTTCCTCCCTGTCTTCCTGTTTTGGTAGCTTTAATGCTTTCTTTTTGTTATTTATTGCTCCTTTTACATCTTTATTTATCCTCATTGCCTTTCTCCTGTTTCTAACCCTTTCATTTCCTTTTTTTTGTATCTCTTGTAATAAAACTTGAAGGTACTTTTATACATATCGCATTTGGTATCTGTACTGTACTTTTTGATGACAGTGTAAAAGATCATGAGGTTAAAGGGGTATTCTCAGCATGCTCTTTCACAGACCCTGGTCTTCGCAGCCAGCTTCAGATTCGCACTTCCTGCTCATGCTGTGGTTGGTTCTACAGCAGTGGTTAGTATATCAGCTCTACTATTCCTAACTGAACCTGTAAGAGGGACATTGGTAATGGAGGGCTCTAAATAGCAGGGCAGAAGAAAGCTACAGAGCTCTAAAGGCTTACATTTTGTTAGAAAGAAACAAAAACAAGCTTCTGTGCTGCAGGGAGTGAAGTCACCATCCAAATCATCCTGGCCACAGCTGCTAGAGCAGAAAGATCAAAGAGAGAGCTGGTTGGTAACCTAGAAAAGCTTATGTATACAAACAGAAGATGCTCTGAAGGGAAGGAAAATCAGAACAGCAATGTATTTGGTTATAGTCTATATTTACCTGTGCCTACATGTTTAAAGCTAATAACTGTGGTGAAAATACTCCTTTAAAGGAATCACTTCCCTGATCATATTTCACTTTCTTGAGGTGCAGTGTCGGTATTTCTCCTTGAAGAAAATAACCTGTAGAAAGGCCTCTGGGAATAGGCTATATTATATGACTATTTTCTTAGCTGCCACCTACCTACTGCTATGTTACTCCATTAGGTCTGTTAATTTCACATCCAGGAGGGTCCTTGCACTAGGTGGCTTCTGCACTTGGTGGGAAAGTTGGTCATCTTTATTTTTTGACAAAAACCAATGAATTATGATAAAGAAGCATTTATCATTTTGTTCAAGAAGATTGAAGATTGTTCTTGGAATACAAATACTCCAGAGTACATTATTAGTATCTCATTGAATTAACCAGTGTGTTATTTCTCGAAGGATTGCATCTTTAGGAATTTCGTTTTTTACATAAAAAAATTGTCAGTGAACTGCTCCGAGTTCAAAGGGTTATAAACCCAGTCAGAAACCAACCGGTGTTGCCACATTTTGTTGCCCAGTATAAACTACACTGGGTCAGTATCTGATGCTGATGACCTGCAGTAAATTTGCGCTCACCCGTGAAAAAAAGTGAAAATTAAGATGCAATACTGAACCTTACCTGGTTATGATCTTGCTACATTAAAATTGTGTAAGTTACCCAACCATCTGCTAATGGCAACACCAATATATTTCTCTTGATTGAATTCTATAATTAGGCCTTATGCACATGACCATATTATGGCTCTCTATACCCTTCCAGTTGTAGCAATCTGTAGCACAGCACCTACATAAGTATACTGGACCTTACTGCTCCAAATTCATAAATGGCACAAGAGTTTTCAGTTAGATGCCACATTACAGTAACCTCTCCTAGAAATATTGCTTCCTCTCTGCATCGTCTGAATAGAGCTAAGTACAGTATATTATCCAAGTATAATCATTGGCATATGAGTAACCTAAATAACCTTATTCCAATAAATTGTGTTTATTGCTAAGACATGGCTAACCCATTAACAACCTGTCAAGTTAATGGTCCAGCTGTAGCTTTAATGATAGGGGTATCATTACTAGGAAAGTTTTTGTTCCTCTTGAAAAATGAACTCATCTCATGTGGTTTTAATAAGCTTTTATCTCTTGTGTGAGGAGCACAGTTCTGGATTCTCCCTTTCCTGAGATCCAGCAGAGTAAAGAGAATGCAAGGAGCCTTTGCAAAGACAGATTACTTCTCGTCATCTTCTCAGCTGGTGGGAGGAAGGCCACAGAGAACTTCTGCCAAGATGTCCCTCTATGATTTAAATGATTGATATTCCTTAAAGTGCTTTCCTGTTCCTGGCTTTCCATGCACATAGATTAGGCAATTATAGATTATTTCACTGTCAAATTGGCTGAGAAATATAGTCATGAGAGAGAAAAAAAAGAAATAAATAAGTGAATGGGTTATAAATATTGCATTAATGACTGGCCAGATGTTTCGCCTCTGACGGCTGAGTTGTACTTTAAGGAAGTGGCGGGGGTCAAATCAATGCTCTAATCATAAGCAGTGAATGGGAAATTCCAAATAAAAGCTCATTAAGAGTTGGAAAGAAAAGGCAAACACAGGCAATGATTACAAAGTTTTATGCAGTATCCTGAGATGTTGATTCGTACTGTTACTACAGGTCTAGATTTGCCAAGCTAAGCTTGGAACACAAAGATCTGATATCTAACTTTTCTGAGTCATGCAGCCAGAAGGGTAACAAAGCTTTTAGGCCTGAAAGCATATGGAACAGGGACACTCCTCATGTACGAAATAGTATCCAGAAATGTTTGGAAACATGACCAGCATATCTCGCTCTGGTGCAAGGTCAGTATGATCCATACATCCACAATGATAAACAGATTCCAAAATTGTGACAACCGTCAGAAGTCCAGTTTACTGTACATATATGTAATCTCACTTTATTTTACATCTTCTTCAAAAATGGTACAATGGAATGGTAAGTGTGAACCATGGCATGATCACTAACACGTTTCGAGCCGCTGCAGGTTCTTACTCATAGCTGCCATGTTCACACTTGCCATTTCATTGTACTAGTTTTAAAGAAGATGCAAAATAAAGTGAAATTACATAGTTTTACACTATGTCGGACTGGTGCCAGTCATCACAATGTCAAAACTTCTGTACCGTGTATTCCCATGCCCGCTACATAAAGATCTATAAACGTCTTCAATCTTTCTTCCTTTGTCCTAATATTCACACAGATTCATTAATAACAGCAGAACTGATCTTCCTGTGGCTGCACATTCTTCCAGCGAAGACCACTCCATTGAAGATTTGCAGGTTGTGGTTCTAATGGAACATTTTAAGACGCAGAGGGAGAGGAAGGAGTGGGAATTTAAATTAATGCAAAAATGTCAAACTCTGCAAAATGAACTAAATATTCATGCCAGTTTCATGTCACACTATGTGAGAACTCTGAGGGCCACAAATCACAACCTGAGAGCAAATAGATAAGAGCAATAATTACTGATCCCTCTGTCCCTCACAAGTTTCCAGATTGTTTATTTCTTGACCTGTTGTAAATGACTTCTCTACTTATATTGCATTTTGTTATTTTTAAGTTCCTTTGAAGGTCCAGGTCTTCTGTGTATAAAAAGTCTGTAAATTTTCAGTTTCTTGTATAACATCAGTCTGAAGAAGAGAGCTAGTACTTTCGAAAGCTCACCATCAAATATACTCAGTTAGCCTCTAAAAGGTATCTCCTGATTTCTTCAGTCTTCTACTACTTTCTATGACTAACACGGTACAACATTATACTACTTTTTCCTACTATGAAACTATCTTCTACATGAAGCAGCATCATAATCCACCATGTCCTCTTTGTAAATAAATACTTCTTCATTTGGATCCTATTATCTACATTCAATAAATTCTGTATTGAGGAATGACTACAAGGAGCCCTATTACAGAACAGCCGTTCTCTTTCATCACTGAAGTCAGAATAGGTATAGTTCTAGGTATGCTTATAGCAACAAGGAAGTAGTACATCAGTCACTGTCAAAACTTGTTTTCTAGTTGCTGTTGGACATATTGACCAGTGAGTCCTGTGGTCAAGCAGGATAAAAAAGATCTGACAGCAGGAAACAAAGGCATTTTTCAAAAGTTGATTATAGGTAGAGGTATGGATTCTGTTCAGTATGTTGTTATGATTATTATACTCAACTTGTGTGTTGTTATGAAAATATATATATATATATATACTCAATTCTCAGTACAATGGAACTTGATTTGGAGATGTTCCTCAAGAGCAGAACAAACCTATAGACAGTGAGCAACCTGTGCTATCAAACACAGTATATCTACTATCTACCGTCCCTGCTGAAGGGGGCGCCAATAGAAATCTTAATATTACTTGTTTAGCATTATTGCTTGTTGATTGTCTAGTACTGTTATTTTCTTACTTTAGATATAGCACTTTTAATTCATCATTGTATGTTTAGGTATTTGTACACTGTATGAAGGTTTAGCAAAGGGCACCCACTAATACAGGATGCTGTATTAAAATACGATGGTGGTGTTATAATGAAACATACGTATTATGACAGTCTCTGATCTTGTGTTTCTTATGCAACGTGGCTCTGTTACTGTGTCATACACAGAGAAAGTAATGAAAAGAGGCGTGCAGGCATGATTTATACTTATTATGTCAAGTGACCAGAGACAAGAGCTCCAGAGTCCCTTAGCACTAATACATGACTGCCATTCCTTTTTTTTGGTGTGACAAGCCTGTCATTGTCCTCCAGACCAGACAAGTAAATTCATTTATAGCACCCCCTACTGACATAGTTTGCACACCTGTTACTTCAAGGGAGAAGTGCGGTTAGAGCAGCCAAGAGATTATGTGTTTTGTAGAGGACATTGCTTAAATGTTTTCCTCACTGTACTTGTTGTTCCATCTCTAAAGCCACAGCACATTGCTGATAAGGACTTTTTGCTCTGAGCTGATGAGACCCAAAAGGGAAAACATAGGTAGAAATGCTGTGCAGAGATAAAGTCAATTGGTGAAATTATGCCATACAAAGCTGCTACAGCCATACAGTGGGGAAAGAAAGTATTTAGTCAGCCACCAATTGTGCAAGTTCCTCCACTTAAAAAGATGAGAGAGGCCTCTAATTGACATTATAGGTAGATCTCAACTATAGAGACAAAATGAGAAAACAAATTCCGAAAATCCCATTGTCTGATTTGGAAAGAATTTTTTTTGCAAATTATGGTAGAAAATAAGTATTTGGTCACCTACAAACAAGCAAGATTTCTGACTCTCACAGACCTGTAATTTCTTCTTTAAGAGTCTCCTCTGTCCTCCACTCATTACCTGTAGTAATGGCAGCTGTTTGAACTTATCAGTATAAAAGACACCTGTGCACAACCTCAAAAAGTCACACTCCAAACTCCACTATGTTGAAGATCAAAGAGCTGTCGGAGGACACCAGAAACAAAATTGTAGCCCTGCACTAGGCTGGGAAGACTGAATCTGCAATAGGCAAGCAGCTTGGTGTGAAGAAATCAACTGTGAAGCAAGACATACAAGACCACTGATAATGTCCCTTGATCTGGGGCTCCACACAAGATCTCACCCTGTGGGGTCAAAATGATCACAAGAACAATGAGCAAAAATCCCAGAACCACACGGGGGACCTGATGAATGACCAGCAGAGAGCTTGGACCAACGTAACAAAGGCTACCATCAGTAACACACTACACTGCCAGGGACTCAGATCCTGCAGTGCCAGACGTGTCCCCCTGCTTAAACCAGTACATGTCTGGGCCTGTCTGAAGTTTATGGATTTGAATGATCCAGAAGAGTATTGGGAGAATGTCATATGGTCAGATGAAACCAATGTAGAACTGTTTGGTAGAAATACAACTACGTGTGTTTGAAGGCGAGAGAATGCTGAGTTGCATCCAAAGCACACCATACCTACTGTGAGGCATGGGGGTGGTAACATCATGCTTTGGGGCTGTTTCTCTGCAAAGGGACCCGGAGGACTGATCCATGTACATGAAAGAATGAATGGGGCCATGTATGGTGAGATTTTGAGTGCAAACCTCCTTCCATCAGCAAGGGCATTGCAGATGAAAGGTGGCTTGGTCTTTCAGCATGACAATGATCCCAAGCACCACCAGGGCAACGAAGGAGGGGCTTCCTAAGAAGCATTTCAAGGTCCTGTAATGGCCTAGCCAGTCTCCAGATCTCAACCCCATAGAAATCCTTTGGAGGAAATTGAAAGTCCGTGTTGCCCAGCGACAGCTCCAAAACATCACTGCTCTAGAGGATATCTGCATGAAGGAATCGGCCGACATACCAGCAACAATGTGTGCCAACCTTGTGAAGACTTAAATAAAACGTTTCTAAATCAGACAATGTGATTTTCTGGATTTGTTTTCTCATTTTGTCTCTCATAGTTGAGGCCTACCTATGATGTCAATTATAGGCCTCTCTCATCGTGGGAGAACTTGCACAATTAGTGGCTGATTAATACTTTTTTTCCCCACTGTATGAGCATATTATTTAGAGTTCAAACCAAGGAATGACGTTGACCAATGTCAAGATCGAGAGAGATCAAGAGAGAGAGAAAGAGAGTGATGGAATGAAGCATTTGTTTTTTCTCTATTTGTGAGTACCGTAATTTTTCTCTTTATCTAATTATAGACTTGTGATGAGGGTCTGTTTTTGTTGCTGGCACCTAAATTTGTTGGTGCTGTTTGTTGGTGCTGTTTCCATTACTAATTTATATATATTGGCTAACATTTATAAATGCCTTAGCATGTCATGTGGTATCTATCTTTATGTATTGTGGTTGGATGACCCCATGACATGCTAAGGCATTTATATATGCGGGGCAATAGAGGGGGACTTTAAAAGCTAATTGTTTATAGCGTACAGGACAGCAGAGTGGTGGATATTTGCTCCTGTGGCATTCACAGTCAGCGCCCACATTGAAATTCTGTACAAGAATGTACAACATGATGTAGACATTAACAAGTGGGGGCAGAGAAGGAAGCTGTCTCATCCAAATTCACTTCATTGTGCCCTGTGCCATTCACTCAACAGTTGTTAGCAAATGAAATCCTGCACTCAAATCTAGGCACATCCAATTTAAAATTTTACTTTATGAAATCTCATAAACTAATCTGCATATAATCCATTTCTGGAGCAATAATATAGCAAACAATCCACTCTTCCCCAGCCTGTTAGCAAAGAAACGCTTATGTGTTTCAGATAACCTCTGTAGCCTGCATTAGAGTGGGCTGGGAGTGTGCATTGTTATCTTCACCATCACCTTCAGTGCGGCAGTGATGACCTCTTGTCATACTGTCACAAAACTAGCAGTAGGGGTTACTGCTCCTTGCCCCTGGAGTTAATAACACCATACTGTTTTCAACCCTATTTTACTGCTGTACTTCACATGCAGTATGTCTATCCCTTAATAAAATGGCAGAAGATAAGAAGGTTCCCACTGTCTGACATCACCTGGATTAATAGACATTGAAATCTTGTTAGTGTCCAAAGGATGGGCAGATGATTTAGGAAAACCCCTATACAGTCAATCTCCGGGTTACGAAAGAG
Source organism: Phyllomedusa bahiana (assembly GCA_025379985.1). Lineage (NCBI taxonomy): Eukaryota > Metazoa > Chordata > Amphibia > Anura > Hylidae > Phyllomedusa > Phyllomedusa bahiana. The sequence goes on along the minus strand of JAODAL010021045.1, from coordinate 30,048 downwards.
ATTGGGACTGTAGGTTTGTTCTTAAGTTGAATTTGTATGTAGGTCGGAGCAGGTACATTTATTAACTGTAACTCCAGCACAAAAGGTTATTTTTTTTTTTAGTTTCAGATAGCCCCTATTAAGAATATTTCACCTCATTTTCACATCATGTGCTGCTGTGGCATGCTGGAATTTGTAGTTCCACAGCTACTATTTGCTGTAGAATATGGAACTACAAGAGTCTGCATGCCACATAAGTCTCCGTTTGTAACTTGGGGACAGATGTAAGTTGGAACGTGTGTAAGTCGGGGACAGGCTGCATTAAAGTTCTGTTCAGGAAATTCATGGACCAAGATTTTCACTATTCTATTTAAATGTCTCTGTATATTAGCAGGCTTGTTTCCAATTGGAGGGTGAAATGCTCATTAATACTAGGCCACTATTTTCTTGCCAAAAAAAAGGTCATAAATGTACATAGTATGAAGCTTACAATTTATCCCCTTACAAAAAACATTTTTTAAAAATGTTTATGTTACCACAGTTATAGGATATTGTAATTAACATTTTTTTGGGCAACATCACACCACATGGAAAATTGACCCATGCATTTGTTAAGGATTCCAAGGTTTTGTTGCTCTAGCTTCGTTGGTTCTTCTTGTTTTATTCCTTTCCATCCATGCCTGCTTGTTCCTATATATATTTATGTTGTTATTATTTAAGGGCGGCTCCATCAAGTAAAATGGATCGTCTTGTTTTTTTTTTTAAGACAGTTCAAGGTCTCTTTGTTTGCAGGCCTCGGGAACATCCATCACCTAGTTTAATTCAGTAATATCATCACTGTCAGAGCACATTCCGCGGCTGGGAGCTATTGGTCATCCCAGCCTGACACAAACTCAATATATACTCTATAACCCTTGACAGCCGCTAGCAGATTAGCCGGGAATGAACGATTGCACAGCCAACACCTGCTGAACCAAATCAGCGCATTGACGGATTGTCCTATTCTACGGCCTGACCACAAGTGAGATCAGTGGAAGAATGATTTCATACTTTGCCAGAAGAATTAGGGGTTCTGGATGCATGTGGTGTAAAAGCCTGCTGGGTTGTGATTTTCCTCGTCACTGACATAATGATAAAACTTTGTTTTTTTGGTGATTATAGATTTGCTACGAAGAAGGTGAAAAGTTTCCAAAATGAGAGCTATTTCTCAGATTGCTTAGTAATGAAGAAGGAAAATGTTACCCTGCGAGGAAAGAAATGAAGGCAGTTTCTGCCTGTATTTGTTTGCTATATTTTACATATAGATTTTTTGTGTGTCTTCAGCTGAATGTATTTTGGCCACATATAAAACCTTTCATTACTGAGAGCACACAAGCTGAGAGCAAAATCGAACCGATCTGGATGACATGACATTGTCCAATGTCCTTGGAATAGAATGGACGTTTAGCTAAATACTTTAACCCATTAAGAAGAAGAAGGAGTGTTTGGAATGTTTGAATTTTCTCAACACATACAGGGAAAGGTAAATAAAGACTATTACCAGATACATTGCTGTTCTGGTTTTGCTTTATTTAGGAGAGAAAGAAGATTTCATCTACTGCTTGTGTACACAAGTTTCTCTAGGGTACCGACCACCTCCCCGCTTGCTCTCTGCTCTGATTGCTTCGGCTGCCTCTGTCTGACCATGGCGAGTCCCTGCCTGCTGAGTGTTATGAAACTGGAGCTTCTTTATTTAAGTTAATGACAAGCTTTTACTCTTTAGAGCTCTGTAGCCTTGTGCACTATAGTTGATAAACCTCCAGCAGTCATGTCACGGTAACAGACTCAACTAGGAATAGCAGAGCTGATATGTAAATCACTATAGATCAATGTAGACCTGCTCACAGCCTGAACAGGACGTGTGGACATGAAGCTGGCTGTGGTTCTGTAAAATAGCATGGTAAGACAACTACTTTAAGGACCAGATACTTTTTTGTCTCTCTGTATGTCAATTTTTTAATTGACATATCTGTATAAACCATGTTTTATGTGGAAGAAATTCTATTTACTTTTAGTGCTGGTTGAGGGTATATATAGTACAAATGACTAGATAATTTATATATTTTTCTTGTTGTGGCATGAATATAATTTTAACTCTTTAGATGCTGCGGTGATCACAACTTGTAAATTAATAAGAAATAGTGCCACGAATTTCAAGTCCTGTAAAAATTGGAATAAAAAGTGATTGACTAGTCAGATTTACCCCAAAATGGTACAAGTAAAGGACGACAGGCATGAGATTTGACATTAATATGCCAAATTTCATGCGCATTATACAGGCATAGAATGCGCCTGATTTATGAACCCGCTCTACAGCGAGTCACAAATCAGGCGCATTCTAGCGCTTGTTATGACATTTCTGGCTCAGGTATACCACTTGGAAAGTGCTCTACCTGTTCCAGTTGTAATGCGCCTAGAAATGCCGTAGCTATAAATATGTAGCTTTACTTCGCTACGGTTCTAGTGCTCCCCGCCTCCTGCACGTCCCTCGAGATCGGGCACATTACAAAGTGCCGCAGGCACTATGTAATGCGCCTGATAATGGCGTGCGGGAGATTTAAACATGTATGAACGGGGCTGCGCCTGATATCGGGCTGAAAAAACACCAGATATCTGGCGCAGCCCTGTTCATATATGTCGCCCAAAAAGTCCCACTTCAGCCCGCTAAAAATGTACCATCTCTCAGGTCCAAAGGTAAAAGAACAAAAAAGTTATTGATCGCAGAAAGTGGCGCTGCAGCATAAATTTAAGAAATGGAGAATGATCGCATTATTTTTACAGTTCTAAAACATGAAGCAAATCCTACATATTTGGTATTGCCGGAATATTATCAACCTGCAAAATACAGAAAACACATCATTTATACCGAAAAATGGACGCTGTAAAAACAAAACCCCGCGAACATGGCGCAAGTACGTTCTCTTTTACATTTCCCAGTATATCCTATGGTAGGTTAATGACACCATTATAAACTACATCTTGTCCCGCAAAATAAAAGCTCTTACATGCCTAGGTAGATGGAAACATAAAAAAGTTATTGCTCTTGGAACGCGGGGAAGAAAAAAAATGAAGAGCCATATTATTACGACTGGCTATTAGGGAGGGGTTGAATCTTAGGCTGTACACACTACACATTGAATAACTTGTAAAATAAGATTAGAGTGCGACAGATGTTTGAACACCTAATAAGAGGTTATTTTTGGATATTTGTTAGAATTTAATACTAAATAACTGCATATTTTTGTAATTTTTTCCTAATACAATGACATAAATGACTTTTTTTTTGCAGAATTATTATTTTTCAAAAGCATAGTTAAACCTCACAAAAATGTAAGAAATAAGTATCACTGTAATTGTATTACTCCCAAAATAAAGTTAACACATTTTAACAATGAACATAAAAAAAAATGCAAAAAACTAAAAGGTATTTTTTTTTTCGTTAAATATCACAAATATTTTTTGCAATATATTATACGGTACATTCAATTCTGCCATTAAAACATACAGCTCACATTGCTAAAAAGAAGCCTTCAAAAAAGTCAGAAAGGTAATAATGAAAGTGAAATAGAAAAATAAAATAGGCTGTGAAAGGAAGGGGCTGAATTTTAATTAGCTTTTTTAAATCCCTTTAACAGATCCCTCATGCTTCCCCATTATAATCCATGTCACTATGACACAGGCTGTTCCTAAGGTAATATTTAGTGTGCCCAGTGTCAGACTTTAGGTCCTAGGGCCCACCAGAGGACATTGTTCATAGAACACAACTTAATAGGTTCTCTGTGAAGTAATTAATGCACATGCAAAATTTGATAGAATATCTGGTGATTGGTTCTAAAGTCTACTCCAAATGAGTATTACCTCTGATATACCTGTATGGCCTTAATATTTTGGTGGTATAGTATAGTATTGGAGTTCGGGTCAACTGAAGAATGGTTTGATACTCTAGTGGGCCAGTCCGACCCTTACAACAGGCTTGATCTACAGATATGGGGCTTTTCTAGAACCCAGGGTTGGCTGAGCAAGGTCACTATTAGTGTCACTGAAAAACCTGCTGAGGGAGGAAAACCCTTGGATCATGTTGTGCTCACTCAGGACTACGTCAATCAAAAGGGTCAAATAGCCAGGATTGGAGGCTTCCCTATTCCTGGCTATTAGAACCGGAACTTGGCTGTCAATAGACAGCTGAGTCACTGCTTGAAGGGAACCTGCCCCATTGAAAATGCCATCTGATCTTACGGCAGACTGTCATAGAGCAGGAGGAGCAAAGCAGATTGATATTTTGTTCTATACCATAAGATTTACTAGAACTTGTTGCTTATTCATTCAAATCCATGTTTATTGTGGGTTAAGAAGTCCAGTAGGCGGTGATATTGGTTATTGACAGCCTTCCGTGTATGAGTGTGCATACAGAGATTGCTGTCAATCACTGATAAGACCGCCTACTGGATGCCACAACTCAGAATAAGCAAGAATTTAGATGAAGTTCTACTGAATATTTTCCAGCAAAACAATATATCAATCTGCTCAGCTCCTCCTGCTCTATAACATGAGGCCTACAGATCAGATAGCATAGTCAATGTGACAGGTTCTCTTTAAGGGCAGCACGAGACACCCATGCATGTCTTAATGACCACTAGCCAAGGAAGTATTGGAAGTGAAATGGTTATATACTTGAGAGGGACCGGCTTGGATTTGCCCACAGGAAAACAGGGGAAATCCCTGATGGGCCCCTCAGCATGACAGACCGGGAGTTGCTTTTTAACTGCAGATGCATCCTTGGGAAAGGCAGAAATGCAAAGAAAAAGCAGCAAAAAGGTATAAAAGGTATGAGCAGTCATGTATTGTAGCTGTAGTATGAGCTCCCAGAATCAACAACATTGGTGGGCCCCGAATCAACTCACTGGGGGGCCCCAACATCAACTTCACTGGTGGGCCCCCAGAATCAACCTCAGTGGTGGGCCCTAGGCACCCCAGTTCGACACTGTTCAAGGAGATCTCTGGGCTAAAGAATTTTTTTTTTTTTACAAAAAATGCAGCTTTTACAAAGCCCTCATCACAACCATAAATTACATCCATAAAAAATCCATGTTTTTCTGTTGATAGAGCAGTGTGAGAGCTTTATCTTAGTAGGATAAGTTGACATTTTATTAGTACCAGTACCTTTTGGAGTACAAAAGACTTTTTGGTAATCTTTTATTCAATTTTTATGAAGCTTGATGTATGCAATTCTGGGTTTTTTTATTCATTTTTTTACAAAATGGAGTGTTTTTATTGGTAAAATAGGGGTTCTGATTTTTTGTTTATATGTTCAAACTGTTCAAACACTAGAATATCAAACACAATCCAAACACAATCTCCCTGAAGTATGGAAGTCTGAACAGGTACCAAGAGAGGTATTCATAGAGTAGGTTCCCACCTGTATTGAGGTTGCCTTGCTGATTGGCAGGTGCGCTTAAATAGTTTTGATCAAAAATGTGAACTAAGAACCTTAAAATTTTTTAATGTATTGTAAGTAGCAAAAATGCCTTTCCAAACATTTCTATGTCATTTTTGATAGTTTTTAGTACTAGTAGTGTACTGCTGATATTGGATTGTGCTTGTATGTTACTACCAGTGTGCACCTAAGCTCATTTTTTTCAAAACAGTTTTTTTGGATGTGCAGACCAAATATTGTTTTCAAAGACAAGACTATGTGATTACAGTATTGCTATATATTATGCCTGTGGTGAAGCAGGGCCTAATAGTCTTCCAAACATGGCAAGAATGGAGGCTTGGAGTGGTTGCAGGTTGCAGAAGGGGGGTGGTGGTAGAGTGTGGTTGACAGTGGGAGACTCCTCCCTGTGTAAACCACCTAGATGCCACAGTCGACAATGACAGTGGAGTGAAACTGCTGGGTTGGGACATAGCTATGGAAGGTGTGAGCACAGTTTCAAAGCCCACACCATAGCAGATTGATGTTCTAATCCTTTTGAAAGACCAAGGGCACCACCCTTTCCCTTGGAGTCTCCTGGAAGTTACGGGAGAATTGATAAATATGCAATTGTCATTGGACCAGACTACTGTCAAATGTGTAGTGTGGTGTTAGTAGCTATTCTGTAGGATTGGACTAGGCGGACTAGTCCCCATTCGCTTCACACATCAATAAGCTTTGGGCCAGTCCACAAGTTGTGCTTCTTTGGACCATTTTTGGTAAGTGTTACCCTGCTAACCACTGCATTCCAGGAACATCACTTACAAGACCTGCCATATACGAGAGGCATTAACTAGTCATTTAGACATTTCAATCTGGCCCTTGTTAGATTTGCCCAGATTCTTATGCTTACTCATCTTCCTACTTCCAACAGATTAACTTCAAGAGCTGATGGTGTGCTTGCTCCCCAATATATTCAACCCCTTGACAGCTGCAATTGTAATTAGATATCCAATGTTATTCACTTTTCCTGTCAGTAGTTTAAATATTAGGACTGATCCAAGCGCATACCTAGAATTCATAGGGCCCCACAGTAAAAATAAGACTACTACCAAGACACAAGAAACTAAAACCTCAACACAAGTATAAAGGTATGGATAACAGCATCCTATATCAGACAACCCACATAGTAGTGCAAATAGCAGAAAGTCACCAGCTTCTTATTCCCTATAAAAAGAACAATGTTCTTGCACATGAATGGGCCCCCAGAATCTTTGGGCCCTACAGCAGCCATTATGGCTGCTCCAGCTATAGTGACGGCCACATGATTATCCATCTCTTCATACCAGATCCGCGCCTGTGGCATCACCATCAGGGTAGTACAAAAGGGCTATTGTATGCAAACTGTAATTTTGCAAACTTACGCGCATAATACTAGATGAAGTACTAATAAATCACTTGAATTTATAATTGACTTCTTGTTTCTCCCCTTTCCAATTAAAATAATTAAGCACATACTCTCTAATAAACACCAGATTGTAATTTGGATTTATTGGGAAACAAACACACAGCAACAGAACAGTTATAAGGCCACCAATGAAATCTCACCACTGGGGAATAAACCAATTGATGCCATAGTACATGTGTAATGTAAAGTAAAATTACTGCACAGGTATAAAAATCATAATAAAAATATAATGAATGGTGAGACATCACCATCCTTGCTAAATTTTGGAAGTGGCCTTCAAGGAGATTTTGAATTGCAGCCTGCCGCCTTGATGGTTTGAGTGGGCCACATCCCCTGTTTTACATGACACGCCCTCTTTTCCACAAAGCTACACCCCTTTGTCACATCTGTGTAACAGCTTTGGAGGAAAGCTGATAATGTATGTGGTATCCTTAAACTTTACTGAATGTTGGATCTCCTAACCAGCAACCAAGCTGGGTAACAGCAAATCAATCAGCTTTCCTTCAGAGCCGAGCTACATTGTGGTCCCTCTGCACCAAGAGATGTCAGGGCAGCGTCTCATGATGCTTTAACCTGGCATCACCACTACTTAAAGAGCAACCCAGAGCCAGTATAAAAAAAAAGTGCTCAGATGTATAAAGTGGTTAAGCTGCCATATAGACTTAGGCCAAAACCGACCAAACATTGTCAACTTGTGACTATGTTTAGCCCCTTTCAGCCATATATGCTGCATATTATTATTATTATTATTATTATTTATTTTATTTTTGAGCGCCCTTGGTTCCAGGGCGCTGTACATTCAGGTTTCATACATAACATAGGTCAAACAAGTACAAACGTGACAAATTAATAACTAACAACTGGTACAGAAGGAGAGAGGTCCCTGCCCGTGAGGGCTACACTCTAAAAGGAAGGTGGGAAGAGACAGAAGGTGAGGGGCAGACATGTTTGTGGGCCGGTGTACCGGTGGTGGGGTTATTGTTGGTTATAGGCAATCCTGAAGAACTGGGTTTTCAGGTTGCTTTTGAGGCTGGTGAGAGTGGGGGAGAGTCTGAGGTGTTGGGGTAGTGAGTTCCAGAGTATGCAGGAAGCATGGGAGAAGTCTTGGAGAAGGTTGTGTGAGGAGCTGATAAGGGGAGAGCAGAGAAGAAGGTCCTTTGAGGAGTGGAGATTGCGTGAGGGGAGATATCTGGAGATTAGAGCAGAGATGTATGGAGGGGAGAGGTTATGTAGAGCCTTGTAGGTCAGGGTTGCTAACTTGAACTGGATTCGCTGGGCAATGGGAAGCCAGTGAAGGGATCGGCAGAGGGGAGAGGCAGGGGAGTAGCGAGGAGAGAGGTGAATCAGACGGGCAGCAGAGTTAAGGATGGATTGGAGGGGAGCGAGGGTGCTAGCTGGGAGGCCACAGAGAATGATGTTGCAATAGTCTAGGCGTGAGATGACAAGGGCATGGACAAGCATTTTTGTGCTTTCAAAGTTAAGGAATGAGCGGATACGGGAGATATTTTTCAGGTGGAGGCGACAGGCAGAAGTGAGGGTTTGGATGTGTGGTTTGAAGGACAGATTGGAGTCAAGGGTTATCCCAAGGCAGCGGACTTGTGGAGCTGGTGAGAGAGTGTAGCCATTGACTGTGATAGAGAGATCAGGTGGAGGGATGGAGTGGGACGGTGGAAAGATGATGAATTCAGTTTTCTCCACGTTTAGCTTCAGGAGACGTGAGGAGAAGAAGGAGGATATGGACGAAAGACAGTCAGGGAGATGTAGAGGTCATGGATGAAGGGACGCTTGTTGCACACAGACCGTGCATTCCAGAGAGCTCCAGACATGGGGATAGGGATAGCGGGGGTGAGGGGAATGGGCTTTAAGTTTAAGGGGGTCCGGGCGTTTGTGCTTCTTGGCCTGCAAGGGGCAGGTGAAATAAAAGGGGGGATGTGCTGAGGGGGCCCGGGGTTGGGAGATATGTCCCCAGCAGCGAGGAGAAGCAGGGAGAGTGTGAGAAGGTGTGTATGGGATAGGGAAAAAGAGGGTTGTATAGGTTTTGTGAGAGAGGTTTTAATGCTGTGAAAGAGGTGGAGAGTAGAGGTTAGGTGTGAGGGTAGGATAGATGGGGAGATATGAAGTCGTTGCCCAGTGTGGGTGTGTGAGGGTAGGCAAGGAATTTGAGGAGTAGGGAGGTAGTGATGATAGTGGCATAGAAGTGCATTTTGGAGGTGGTATGACTATAAAGCCGACTAACTTAATTTTTACCTTAAGGTCATTCCTGGTTCATTTCTGGCTTCAATTCTATTATAATTCTGAAGTCACACTTATGGAATAGCACTTAATGGATATTGCATCTATGGTATTGCATCAATGACCGGTCAAGAATGACCTAACATGTGCACTTATATAGACAACTATCTTAAATCAGATACCAGGTGTGAAACAAGAAGTGGGAGGGGTGGAGGATGTTACTGAGCAGAAGGAGATTTGCAAGTGAGGAAAAATGGGCACGGAGGCCTCTTGTCACAGAAGGAGATGCAGACAAAATTATTATAGCACAAATTCATTCCATTACATAAAAACATACACAATACAAATGGAGGATTGCCTGGGTGCTGGAGTCCCACAAACATTCAGACAGCAAGTGGAGGGTGGGAGTGATGGCTCACAGGGAGAAACATGCGCAGAGCATTTTTCAGCATGGTTTTTTCCCTGGCTATTAATTTGTATTGGTGGAAACCTCATCAACAACCTCTTCTGAAGAAGCGTGTTTTGATGTTCTTTTGGGCAATGAAAAGTCAGTGTCCAAATAAGCCATGTGAGCATACTCTAATAGGCATGCCCAAGAGTGTATTCTAAAAGTTACCAGTACTTGGTATGGCCGGTACAAATAAAATACTGGCACTGGCCCCCTGGCAGTAAAACTGTCCCTGCCGGTGGTTTACCAGATTGGTGGCAAACCTACCATAGCAGGAGATTTACCAACTCTTCAGGGAGACCAGGAGGATGCCCCCTTTTCAGGTAGTCTCCCTGACGATCAGGGAGAGTTGGTAAGTATGGATATCACAGAAAAGAGTTATTGCACACAGAGATATAACACTATGGGAATAGTGCACACAATGCTCACAATGTAAGGACAACACACACAGTGATGCCACTATAGGTAGAGGAAATCACAGCTTCATAATACAGGGAATTTTCAAACAGTGTGTCACGGTACACGAGTTAGGCTATGTTTGCACGGCATCGAAAAGGGCCAGAAAACGAGCCGGGAAAAAACGAACTGTGTAGACTACAGGTTGTTTTTTCTATTAAAGTCTATGGGCTGGCTGAACTATCATATTTTCAGCGGTTTTAGAATGCTAAAACCGCCAAAAATCCGTTTTTTTTAATATGCCATGTAGATATAGCCTAATTCCGCAGCAGTGGTCAAAAACACTGTAATAAAAGGAAGGTGCACTTAGTGATGTCACACTGTTATGTGTGCTGTTCTTTTGCAGAGCTTCTTCTCCATATTATCACCCACCAGATAATACCTGAAGAAGGCCAATGCCAGGCCAAAACTTTGGTTACTACAGACTGTACTACTATACTGTTTTGTTAACTGTTCTTCCTGACTAAGCTAAGTCCGCAAAGTATGGAAAAACAATCGTATTTTCGGCGGTTTTAGAATTCTAAACCGTTCAGGCATCCCATAGACTTTAATAGAAAAAAACGACCTGTAGTCTACACAGGTCTTTTTTTTCTGATAGTTTTCTGGTGCCGGCCATTTTAGGAACATGTTGTAAAAACTACCAGCGTCTGGCATCTTTCAATTGTATGGGCTGACGGAACAAAAGCTAAAATCTACCGCGTTTTTTGTGCAAAACGTGACAAAAACCATGATCATGCATCGCCCAAAAAACAGTCGACTATCGGACGTTTTTGTCCAATTCTGTGTGGAACCAGCCTTATTATACAACCCTGCAGAGACTTAATAACCTATCTACATCATTTGTTTCAATAAACACCAGTATTCATTTCCATCTAAGAAGTAGTGCTGTAAAGTTATCAGCAAGGACCTAACTATAGCAGCTGCTATAGAACCCAGAGGCTGTCTGAGTCAACTCAAATCCAATAACATTATGGGGGACATACATGTCCCCCAAAGACTTTCTTTGTTGCCACCAATTAGAGCTCCATTTTCATTTTTTAGAGCACTATATGGAATGTAAGGGGGGCTCTGATTGGTTGCTAAGGGCAACAAAGACAATCTTAGACCTAGACAGTTTTCATACATGAGGCCCTATGTATTTTTGTATGAAGAAACAAGTTGGTGGCTTTCTGTTGTCTAGCACAGTGTTCCCCAACTCCAGTCCTCAAGGCACACCAACAGGTCATGTTTTCAGGATCTCCCACAGAATGCAATGACAATAATGATATCACCTGTGCAGAATGCACTGACAATAATGACTTCACCTGTGCAATGCTAAGGAAAGCCAGAAAACATGACCTGTTGGTGTGCCTGGAGGACTAGAGTTGGGAACCTCTGGTCTAGCAGAACTTTAATTGTTATTTTAACATATATGATGCTAATATTTATACCTTTATTTATTAGTTTTATGCTGCTGCTTTCATTTCCCATCATGAGGTTGTGAGACCCATCTTATTTTGCTATGGGACCCTATGGATTCTAGTTACGCCGCTTAATCTTTGCATACCTCAGTCCATAAAATGAATTAACTTGGACTATGAAGAAAATGTATTTAAGGGGGAGATCCCGCTATGTGGAATTCTTAATGCCGGCCACTCGTTGCTAAGAGCTGTCCCATCCTGCATTTGAATAAGGATGGCGCTAATGCCATCCTCCTTATTCACTTCTATGGAAGTTCCCAGTATAGCCGAGTGTGTGCGCTCGGCTATACTGGGAACTTCCATAGAAGTGAATAAGGAGGATAGCACTAGTGCCGCCCTCCTCATTCAAATGCAGGGCTGGACTGCACTTAGCAACCATCGGCCAGCAACGAGAATCCCACATAGCAGGGACACCCTTTTAAAGTGGTGAGTCATACACCAGTGTTAAACAGAACACTACTGTAGTAAGGTGCTGTAAATGTATTAGGCGGTGCATGCCTCTTAATACATTTGGCGTATCTCTGTTTCCTGTGTGTCACAGATTGAAATTTTCAACAACTATGAGATGCCATGGATTTCTGCTCTAATTCTCAACAATTTTTGGAGTTAAAAAAGGGAGGGGGTTCTCTATAAGTCAAACCCACTGTTTAAAAATTTGTGAAAAAAAATTGTGCAGAAAATCTTAAAAAATATTTAACACATTTTTGCCCAATATAGATATGTGCTCAAATTTCCCCCCTTCAGAATAGAGGCAGAAAGCCTTTAGTAAATTTTCTGCTATTTGCCCCTTTATATAAGACCCATCCCTGTGGCAATGTTATATGCATGGACCCTTGTACAGAACTCTCTCACTATGTAAGTAATTCATTTCTAATAAACTGTATATAAAACCTATACAGTATGATGTAATCAATATGGTGGAATGTCGTAATCTCTAACCAGGACAACGTCAAGTCTAAGCAAATGTTAATTTAATAATGAGAAGCATAGTTCAGCTGGATGATGAGTCCTCCGGGTATGTCTACGGCATAGTTTTACAGTAGTTTTTTGACGTAGATTCAGATTTTGAAAACCATGAAAAACTGACTGTAAAACCATCCCCATAGACCTCAATGGAAAATCCGAGTTGTAGTCTACTTAGCTCGGATTTTCTGCGAACAGATTTAAAAAACGCATTTTTTCCCCCAAAAAATAGAACATGTTTAATCTTCTACCGTATTTCACTCAGAAAAAAATCGCTATTCAAGTCAATGGATGGCCGAATCCAAAAACATCGCAAAAACAGAAAACCGAGTCAAAGATACTGTTCAAATATTGGTCGGATTCTAATTTAGAATCCAACGAGTATTTGTTCTTTGCTGTGTTAATGCAACTTGTAAATCACTATAGTAGTGCAGATTATACTTGTAGCACTATGAAATAGGAAACATTTTGTGAAAAAAGCGATGCAAAGGAAAAGTGGAGGAGTAGTATGTTGCCTTCATTTTATTTATTCTGTTTTAGGGTTATATGGAAATGATTGAGAAAGCACCATTGAAAATTAATTAAAATCCCAGATGAAAATTGTCTATAGTTAACTTTGCACATACTTGAACTATTAGAATCTTTCTACATCTGGAACACAGACTACAGTGTTGCTGAATGGCCTGACTAAAGCCTTCTTGCCCGGGATCCTTTTTTATTTTGTTTATTATTTCCAAACCCTTACCTTGTTTCACACTTAGGAGTTTCTAATTGTTACCTCCATATATTTATGGTTTCTATAGCTTGCACTGATCAAGGCTAATAAGGCTTCACAGCTGTGTGCTATTACCCAACTTGCTGGTTCCAGCTCTATTTCCAGTAAGGCATCCATACAATCTTCCAGTGGTTTATTTTCTTCCATATCCAGTGTCAGACTGGGGTGCTTGGGGACCAGTGGTATCAAATCTTGGGGCACACCCTCCAGCTACTGTATATGACCTGCACTCTGTCTCTTGCTTTTTGCCTATGGCCATGTTCACACGGCTTAAAACTGGACGTATTTCAGTCCGTAATTACGCATCGGAGTGTGCAAATTACAGGCTGAAAACGGCCCATTCATTACGGTAATCTACAGTTCTCATAGAGAACTATGGATTACGTCTCCTCTCTCGGCTCGGCGAATCCGCCGAGGGGGGAGATAAGTGACATGTGAATTACCAGCGGCGTATACGTGTCGCTGTTAATGCAAGTCTATGGGCCGGCGAGGTGCCGGCCCCCCGCACCCGCCCTCGCTTCCGCCCCGCCCCCACGGTGTAATTGCGGGCCGTAATTACGCCCTGCAAATACACTGTGGGAACCTAGCCTATTTTTTCTTTCTTTCACAAAAGCATTGCCATACCCAAGGCCCACCGGGGGTTCCCTCTGCTCCACTTTGGGCCAGTCTGAGCCTGTCCATATCCTGTTCTTCTTCACCACTCTGCTGCCACAGGACACATTTCTGATTAATTAATTGATTGATTGCTTAGTGGTGTACAGTTGCCAAAGTAAATAGTGCAAAAAGATGGCCCTGTTTAAAGGGGCATTAATCTATCACTCATTGTACGATGATTAAGGTGCCTCTCTCTTCTGAGTCTGTTCTCATGTGTTACTTTGACTGGACTTTTTGATACTATTATTGGTCCTGGCTGCTGGCTATCATATAACCATGTGAAATAACCATTCTGGAGCATCTTCTCTTATAACTCTGTGTTGTGCTGTTCCTCTGCAATTCCTTCTAGAAATCCATTACTAATCTGTCAGCTGGGTGTTGCTAATTGGTGCAGTGGCCCGGCATAGTCTGATATTGTCCAATCAATGCTGACAGTCAATGAGTGCAGGGACACACCCCTCTGAAAACTGAAATGGTAACACCCATCTGACTGATTCAGTAATACATTTCTAGAAGGAATAACAGAGGAACAGCCCAACACAGAGATATAAGAGAAGATGCTCTAAAATCGTTATTCATAGGGAACACAAGGATTTACTAACATAGACCTATCAGAAGATGTCACAGGTCCTCTTCAAGACATCATGGACAATGAGCGGAAGGCATTATGAGTTAACTTTAGGCTTTAGGTATCGTCAGACATGTATGAACGAGGCTGCTGTAGAAGTCTTTTCAACCCGAAAACTAGGGCAGCCCCATTCTCTCTACTTTTAACCAGGCGCACTCCAATATTAGGCGCATTACAGAGCACCCACGGCACTTTGTAATGCGCCTGAGATGGAGGGGTGGGGGTGCTGGAAGCGTGTCGCACTACAACCGTATGAAGCTACACATTTATAGCTTCAGTACAGCACATCCAGGCGCATTACTGCTGGAACAGGTAGAGCACTTTAAAAGTGGTTTACCTGTCGTTTTGTAGCTAAAAAGCGCTAAATCTACGAACTGCAGTAGAACAGGTTCATAGATTCAGGCACATTCTTTACTATTAATGTGAGCAAAAAAATAGCGCTTTGGTGCCAAAAATCATACATGTCACCCCTAGTCCTCAATTTCTTGGACTTTCACATACTTCTGCCTCTTACCCTGCTTGTGTCTTAGCTTACGATGCAGTCACTAGCAGATCATTCAAATATCTGTGGGAAGTCATTTGATCTCAATTTGAACACTGTGCTTAATACTATGTAGTCGTTTTTACTTCACAGAGCAATTACTGTCAGCACAATGGTGTCAGCAAGACACACAAGTCCTTCCCACCCTTCAGACCAAAGGATATTGACAGGCTGCCCATTGAAATTGAGCTGTGTAGTATAGTCCACAGGGATCCTTGCTGCACCAGCACTCTTTGAAAGATGTCAATGCCTTCATCTTTGGGCTTGAGCTGCCAGCAGTTTGTTGACCCTTAAGTCTTAGACTGGTCAATACTCAGGTGTTTGTATTGACAGTGGTATTGACAGGTCTCTCATTGCTTGGTGAGGATAGGACAGGCAATTGTGTAAGTTGAAATGTTGTAAAGATCTGGAGAGAAACCTTCACTTTAATATTGACAAGGTAAATAGAGAGAGGTAAAAGGAGAAAGTGCTCTAAGCAGTCTTTCTTAACCCTTCTCTTCCACCTCAGTCTATTACTTATGGTGTATACATAATACATATATACATATCTGAGGGCAAGATTTATTCATGTTAAAAGTGGCTTTTTATCTTTAAATGATTGTTAGTTCTCCTCTCAAATGTACTTAGCAATATACTGTACATACATAGGTAGCAAAGATAAATGTAACAGATAACACACCATGGGATCACGCCACTGAAAATGATCATAACTTTTGCCATACTTTTTAATGTGATCTAAGGACAGATGACACATAAAGCAATGCTATCACAGTCATCCTAAACTTTGCTCTATCCATTTCTATTCATGAAATTTGGCGTGCGAACGTTAAATTTCATGTGCATAATACTGGCACAGAATGCACCTGATTTATGAACCCGCTCTACAGCGGGGCATAAATCAGGCACCTTCCAGCGCTCGGGCGACATTTCTGAATCAGGTATACCACTTTGAAAGTGGTATACCTGTTCTAACTATTATGTGCCCAAAAATGCTGTAGTGAAGCTTTAATTATATAGCTTTGCTATGGTTCTAGTGCGCCCCGCCTCCCACATGCCCCCCGATATCGGGCGCATTACAACGTGCCACAGGGGCTATGTAATGCACCCCGGAGCGGCGTGCGGGAGATTTGAAAATGTATGAACAGGGCTGCGCCTGATATTGGGCTGAAAAGACGCCAGATATCTGGCGCAGCCCCATTCATACATGTCGCCCCTATTGTCTGCTTGCTCAGCTGCCAAGGGGATCAATCCCTAAACAGCTGTATATGTCTCATATTAAGATGATGCCTCTAGTGGTGACAACAAATTGCTAAATTTATGTCCATGGAGAAAAATGGTAAAAATGGAACATAAACCCTTTCAAGTATATGCAGGAAGCACTTTCAATTATCTATGCTTTATGCTTCATAGGAGAAAGTATTATATAGATAGTGTATCTAGTCTAGTGATAATACTCTGCCGTTCTGCTTACTCAGGGGATATTCACATCATGTTTATGGCTTGCATTTAATGTCTGCGCCATGATGTTTGCCTTTAATAGACTGATGTCATGCAGTGGCATCCGACTCCCATAGGGATATATTGTAAAAAAAAAAATAAAGTATACCAAGAAGTATATGTTTTTCCTTTTTGCAATAAGTGTCTGTTTCATGACGTCTGGTACCCAATTGCAGTCAAGATATACAGTATATCTAACAGCTCTCTCCTTGCTTATATGGTTCCATTATGCCAAAAAGTATACCTTTAACATATACAGTATCTCACAAATGTGAGTGCACCCTTCACATTTTTGTAAATATTGTATTATATATTTTCAAGGGACAACAACACCGAAGATCTGACACTTTGATACAATGTAAAGTAGTCAGTGAACAGTTTGTATAACAGTGTAAATTTGGTGCCCCCTCAAAAAATCCACCACACAGCCATCAATGTCTAAAGCGCTGACAACAAAAGTAAGTACACCCCTAAGTGAAAATGGACAAATTGTGCCCAAAGTGCCAATATTTTGTGTGGCCACCATTATTTTCCACCACTGCCTTAACTATTTTGGGCATGGAGTTCACAAGAGGTCCACAGCTTGCCACTGGAATCCTTTCCATTCCAGCACCTTTACTCATTTTCTTTAGCAAGTCAGTGGTTGTCTTGGAGGTGTGTTGAGATTATTATCATGTTGGAATACTGCCCTGAGGCCCAGAAGGGAGGGGATTATGCTGTGCTTCAATATGTTACAGTACATGTTGGCAATCATGGTTCCCTCAATAAACTGTAGCTCCCCACAGCCGGCAGCACTCATGCAGCCCCAAACAATGATATTCCCCCCGCCATGCTTGACTGTTGGCAAGACACACTTGTACTCCTCATCTGGTTCCCGCCACACATGCTTCACACCGTCTGAACCAAATAAGTTTATCTTGGTCTCATCAGACCACAGGACACGGTACCAGTAATCCATGTCCTTAGTCTGCTTGTTTTCAGTAAACTGTTTGCAGGCTTTCTTGTGTATCACCTTTAGAAGAGGCTTCTTTCTGGGACGACAGCCATGCAGACCAATTTGATGCATTGTGGGGTGTATGGCCTGAGCACTGACAGGCTCACCTCCTACTCCTTTAACCTCTGCAGCAATGCTGGCAGCACTCATAAGTCATTTTTGAAAAGAGAATCTCTGGGTATGATGCTAAACACATTCACTCAACTTCTTTGGTCAACCATGGTGATGCCTGTTCTGAGTGGAACCTGTCTTTTTAAATCGCTGTATAGTCTTGGCCATCATATTTGCACTGCTGATTGGCTGCAGCAGCCACATGCCACTGCCTGAGTTCCCCAATTTGGAGAGCTTGCTTCTGAATGATGACATCAGGCAGTGACACATGACAAATGGTGATGCCATTGCTGCAGCCTTTGATTGGCTGCAGCAGTGACATCCCCAATCGGAAGAAGCAAACAGAAGACCGGAGGGAGCAAGGATGGCGCGGCACAGGATTGGAGGTGAGGGGAGATGTGAGTAGAAATGTTTTATTAATGCACAAGTATACCAATTATAAAACAAAAATCCAAGTGGACAACCCCTTTAAGCATGTACTCTAGCATATCATCTTATGTCTGTGTAAATGCTCTTTTGGGAATTAAAATGTTCCTTAAAACCATATTGTAGTATACAACACCACTATAGGGGCAGAAGACATGTGAGACAAGAAGCTGATGAGGGAAGCTGTCTCCAGAGAGGAACCTGTTTAACTAGAAATGCAGAGTAGGTAAGAGAACAGGTATTGACTTTTGTAAAGAGAATACTTGGATGGATTGTCCTTAAAGGTAAATATTGAGTTTGGCTCTGCTAAGGTCAATGTTTACCTTCTGGCTCCATAAATCACAGTGATTGGCTTTGCAGGATCAATATTTGCTGACTGCTGACTTCACAGTCATGTCCCTGCAGTAGCAAAAGACGCTTGGAGCAGCTTCCACAAGTGGCAAAGACAAGGGAATGAGGCGGAAATGAAGCACAGTCCTGTGGAATAAACTAGTCATCTGACAGGAGGACTGCAACCAGTTAAACAATACAAAGTGCATTGGAAAATAAGCACCCTGATTGACCACATCTACAGAGCATTAATCACTACCTGGACGGGTCTGTAAAGCTAGCGCGCTAGTTATTGTGTGAGATCGGCATTGTAAGACCAATCATTTATAATGTAACTAGCTGTTATAGGTTTCAGGCTAACAAGTGCAAACATTTATATACGTCCACTCATAATACAAGGATAATCAATGTAAGCGTATAAACCTCTAAGAGTATGTAGCGCATGATTTCACACGGCGCATGAATAGACATGATCATGAAGAGAAATCAGAAGAAAATTGTTTGGTACCCGATATGAAAAGTTTCATTGTTCCCAGTGAGAAACAAAATAGCAGCCTTGCAGATATACCTTTTAATGGTAACATAAAAAATGAAGGATAAAAGCAAGTTTTTGAGAACACTTTAGTCTCTTCATCAGGCATCATGAATAGCCATGGCTATTTCTTTTATGTTTTTGTTAGCCATCAGCAAGATGGCATATCTGCAAGCTTGCTATTTTATTTTTGCTGTGAGAGAAATTAAACACTGAGAAGTGAAATAAGCCTGGAGAGTTCTCTTTAGACATGTATATAGAGGTATCAAAATTAATAAAAGTCAAGACCAGTGCTGCCATTATTAACTGTAGGGCCCCATACAGCCACAGTACCTCAATTCCTTCAATAATTATCATTTCTTATAACATACTAGCAGGCACCCGTAAATAATTTATTAGGGCCCCTAAGACTATGTTCACATCTTGGTTATGGCTCCTGATACATAGTAAGTCTGAAAACAGACATACATCCATTCATTCAGTACATCTATCCATTCAGTTCAGCATATTGTGTTGATCGAGAAGAAACCAAAAAACCCAATGAGGTAGAAGCCAATTGTCCTCATTTTAGGGAAAAAAAATTATTCCTGACTCCAATCTGGTGATTCTAATAAATCCCTAAATAAATAACCCTTCTCCAGACTCCTAGTTACTATAACTTGTTTAGAATGGAAGCCACAGCACTGTTCCAGATCCATGACAAGCCAGGTTCCAATGGCACCAGAAGGATCCTATTGATTTACAATTAAGTGGTTGGGTTCTTTCTTGATGTCTGTGATGTTAACAGTAAGGGCTTGTCCCCACCGCAAGGGTTTTTGGACGGTTTTTCAGACGGTTTGCAGTTTTAGAAACCGTCTGAAACCTGCAAGCAACTCTATCCCATAGACTTCAATGTAAAAACCGTCCAGCAGTCCCCACTGCACTATTTTTCCGCTAAACATAGAACATGGTTCCGGTTTCTAGACGGAAGATTAACATTGGAGTCAATGCAGTTTTTGGGCGGTTTTCGATTTTTGCAAAAAAAAAGTGAAGAATGATCCCACCTATAGTGGGTGTGTTTTTGCAGGTCCTTTTGCACTTTTTTTTTTTTTTTTTTTTTACATGGGAAGGTCCTGCAAAGCACTTCAGTGTGAACGAGAGTCTATAAATCCTCTTTTTAGCCTAAACTAACCAAATTTTTAGCTGTTAACATGCACATGTGCTTAAAGTGAAAGTGAAAAAGTTGTGTATCATTGTAAAATTATGGAGATAAAAAAAATCACATGGTTCTTGCATCAATCAGGAATATTTTTGTACTCAGTACACTATTCAGCTTGAAAAACAGTCCGAAAACCATGTAAAAGATTGTAGCCGGTTTTTCAGATGGTTTGCAAAACCGCAAACCATCTGAAAAACCGACAGCAAACCGGTGCCGTGGGGACATGGCCAAACAGTGACAAAAACAGTTCAAAAACCGAAAACAGCCGAAAAACCGGTTTAGGGCTGCCAGGGGACGGGTTTTCTCTGCGGTTTGCGGAGAAAAGCCTTCTCCCTTCACAAAGACATCTTCATCTTCTGTCCGAAAACCGGCGCCGGCCCCATAGACGTGCATTATTCGCGGCGCGTAATCGCTGCAAGTATTTGACATGTCACTTATCTCCCCGCTCGTACAATACGATCATACGAGTTCTCTATGAGAACTATGGATTACTGTAATTTCGGCGCGCATCTCGCCCATATTAGAGCGCAGATACACAGCGAAATGAGTGTCGAAATTATCACGTGTGAACATGGCCTAAGAGTAGTGCTGTAGTCAAACACCACTTTTTTAAATTAATAAATAAAGAAAAAATGGAATTTCATGTTGTTATATTGGAACTAAGGAACAATTCTGACTATCAGACCCCTCGTTAATATCCACATAGCTGACCACATAAAAATCTTGATCATTGAATAGGGAGAAAATATTGAAGCCTTAATAAGTTTGTATTTTGTCAGGAGGATCTAACAGTAGAAAAGAGACATTTTTACCCAAGATTCCTGCGGAGATAATTCAGAAGTAACTACCAAAGTAGCAGCACTCCCGGTTGTCACTTCTGCAGAAATGATTGGCACATGATGATTTATAGGGAATCTGGGATGTCCACCTAAAATAATCATGACACATGCTATGTCCGTTATGTCAGAAAATGACATTGGTCATGGTCTGCACACTTGGGCACCCACCTTATCTCTAAAAAAATGAGTGCCCTCAAACTTTGATGCACCGGGACTGGGAAGAGATTGAATAGATATATATATATATTTTCTATATATAAGATGTATAATATATATATATATATATATAATATTATTCTTTAGAATAAGGGATTTATGTGCATATCTTTCCTATCTCCTTCACTGCTGGAAATTCTTAACACAGAACCAGACAAAAGGCTCATGACACTGTGGCACAGACAGTTGTCTTACCTTTTTCAATAAGACTTTAGCTGTGTCCTAAGAGGTGCAGAACAATCTGCAGCGAGTTATCTCTGCCAAATAATCTTTGCTACATCCATTTGCCCTTGGAAATGGTGCCTATATAAAACTTCAATAAATGCTAAGTGTAGTCTCTCACCAACTGAAGGGTGAAGCAAATATTAATTCCGCTGAATCCTGTAAAGTTCATCAAAACACATGAACACATCGTGTAATAGATTAAAGGACTGTATATTTTAATTTACCGTCTGTTGCTGATCTCATATTGTGCCTATGGATTGTGCATTAAACATTCATTTTAAATTATTGCCATTTTAGATCCTCTGAGTCTTCCCTTTAATTCCCTTAAATCATTATTCAATATTGTAACCCCACTACAATTACTGACATAGTCATTAGTCTTATTCTACATTAGAGAAGGCTTGCCTCCAAATATAAACCTTTTCTGAAATTACTAATGAGAAAATTTGGAATGTGAAACCTTGGGGTACAAGAGAATTCTAATTGAGTGACTCCATGAGCTGTGTTTTATGACCCCGCAGAGCATGCATACACACGTGCGCTGGTGATAAGAGCCTGCAGGTAATGGCTTAAGAACATTCACCCTTCACAATGACGGGATCACATACTCTTAGGAGATTCTGCTGGACAAGTGTTAAACATCACCCCATGATTGGTTTGTCTGTCAGAGGGCACCAGGATGGTAATTAACAGCTATTCACTGACAAAGTTGCTAATTTGTGATGTTTTAATAACAGGGTAATTACCAGTCCATGAAAATCATCCATAGTATTTAGTAATTATCATCAGCTGTCACAGGGAACCATTAGCATTACCGACGGTAACTTTTTCCTAATGTAGGATTTCCTTACAATGTATAAGAAGTATTCACCCATATAATTGTGTATCTACAATAAATTACAGTAGTTTTTTTTGCCATTTCTTTAAATAACAATCGACAATTCTATTTTTTTATTGTCAAAGTAGTTACATTAAAGCATATGAACACCTTTGTGCAGAAATTATTTATTACTGTTCACTTCTTATTCCAATGCAAAATTAAGCAACTTTCTAAATAGTCTTCATTAAAAATTTCTTACCATTTGCTATTGTTGGGTTTCTTTAAGTTTTATTGTGTAGCTGTCGGGGATGATGAATCTAAAAGACATGTCACTGTGGGCTCCCCTCTCAGTGTTAGAGAGCAGCAGGAAAGGGCAGGAGGTTGTATAAGGAAGATGGGGGAAATAACCCAAAGAGGGCAGCTCACACAGGCTATAGGGAGCATGCACAAGGCAGTTTCCACGGGAGAATTAGGATGTGTACAGGTGTAGAGGGATAACAGAGCACTCAAGGCAAACTCTAGACTCAAACTAAACAGGCAGGCCTTATACTTAGCATGTATCAAGTGAGGGAGGAAGGAAGGAAGGAAGGAAGGAAGGAAGGAAGGAAGGAAGGAAGGAAGGAAGGAAGGAAGGAAGGAAAGGAAGGAAGGAAGGAAGGAAGGGAGGGAGGGAGGGAGGGAGGGAGTTTTCTTTTTACTGAAAGTAACCACTAACATATGTAAAATTCATTTTTCCAAGTGAAAGGAGGTCATAGCCTGCTAAGGGAACTTATCAGCAGTTTCATGCCCCCAGAATCAGAGGCAGCATGAAATATCCACAGCATTGCTCTTTACTGTAAGGCTGCATCCACACGACTAAGGCTACATCTACATGACAGTAATTTACTGTCAGATTTTTAAGCGGATCCCAATATACCTCAATAGAAAATCCAAGCTGTAATCTACAAAGCTCAGATTTTCTAAGGTCAGATTTGAAATTCTCTTCACAATTCACTTTAAAATTATGGATTATTGTACTGTTCAATTGAATGGGATGGCTGAAATCCAAAAACCGCAGCTAAAAACTGGGACAAAAACCAGTACCAAAAAATATAAGCCGAATGTAAAATACACTGATCTGATGAGTATTTTATTCTCTACCGTGTGGATGTAGCTTCAGAAAAGCTATGTAGATGATAGCTTGGGCTTTCTATTGAGGTATATGGGAATGGTTTTACAGTTCGATTTTGATGGTTTTCAAATCAAAAAGCCATGTCAAAATCCAGCCATAAATCCCTGCCATGTATACATACCCTAATGCATATTTTAATTGAAACACTACAGTGTTTTAGAAAAAGCATGAAAGGAGTGTTCCCTTTTAAGATGATCATAATCAATGTTATAGTAATAAGAAAGAACTTTATTTTTCTCTTCAACAACGACACAAAATGCTTGATGGTTGCAGTATAAAATATTCTTCCACACTGTTAACAGTAGGAGGTTCACTCTACTTAAACTTGTTTTACCATGTGCACAATTATTGTCCATATTTCTCTTAAATTTTAACAGTCCACTCACTATGCTAAACTTGAAGGTTTCAGGGCAGACAGTCTCTCAAACTTTGATGAACACTCTCATATAGATCGGGTGCATCCACAGCCAACACCAGCAATGGCTTTCTTAAATGCTCCCAGTCTAAGGCTATGTCTACACTGCACAGAAAAATGTCTCGTTTTTCAGCGTTTTTTGTTTTCTAAAAACGCTGGAAATACGACTGCAATCATCTCCCATAGATTCTAATATAAAAACGTGCTGCTGTCTACACTGAGCTTCTTTTTTCTGCTCATTTTTTTACTGGTTGTATTTTGCAACATCCTCTAAAAAACGCCAGAGCCGGGCAGAAAATTTGCTACAGGAGTCTATGTAAAGCGCCGGATGTCTTTTGGCACATTTTTTGGCGCGTTTTCTGCCGCAATTTTTCAATGAAAACCCTCCCAGGAGACCCAAGTCCCACCTATAGTGGGTGTAACAAAGGTTATACCTTATCAAATCTACATACAAGTGTCTGATGTGTCCTTTTTTCTACCTTTTGTAATAAAATGATCGCGCTTGGGCCGGTAACGATTTTTGCACAATTCATATATTTTTAGCTACAAATACGTTTTTTATGGATTTTGGCATCAGAATACTTTTTTTGCGGATTTTGCTGCTAAAATCCTTTTCTTTACTGATTTTGGGGCTAATAAAGTTATCTAGCTTCTGACACCAAAAATACATTTTTTTATGGATTTTGGTGCCAGAATCCATTTTTTTTACGGATTTTGGTGCTAAAATAATTTTCTTAACATATTTTGGCGCTAATAAAGTTATTTCACTTCTGACCTTAAAAATGTTAAACTTTTTTTTAAGGACATTTTTTATACTAAAATCCTTTTCTTAACTTTATTGGTGCCAAAATCTGTATAGAGAAGGATTTTAGTGCCAAAATCCGTAAAAAAAAACGGATTCTGGCGCCAAAATCTGTAAAAAAACCATTTTTTTTTTACATCAGAAGCGAGAACTTTATTAGCGCCAAAATCCGTAAAAATGCAGATCTTAGCACCAAAAACCGTAAAAAAAAATTGATTTTTTGGGGCCCAAAAATCCTAAAAAAAACTTATTTTGGCGGGCAAAGCGAACAATTTATTGCCCCAAATATAAAAAGCTCAAGACCCCATTAAATGCAAAGAGGGCTTTTTTACCCTTTTTTTAGGACGGAGTTTAACCCAAAGGGCTTAATTTATGCATACTTTAAAAAAAAAGGCTTAAAGACAAGCAAAAAAGCTTGAAAAAAATGTGCCAAAAAACGAAAATTGGGAAAAAAAGGGCCGTTTTTTTCAGTGCTTTTGACAGGCAGTGGACAGAAAAATTGTTTCATAAAAATTTTTAGTAATTAGTTTTTTTGGTCATTTTTTGCTACGCGTGTAACATTTGCCTAGTCCTTTTTTAGAAACAGTCCTTACTTGGGGCCTAATCTTTACTCTTGCCAGCAAAAGGATGTCATGGCAGCACTCACAATTTCACTTGCCGCCACCCTTCATGTTTGCCCTTGAGAAGCTCCTCACAACCCCCACGCCTTTCACATACTCAATTGCCTTTTAGATCTATCTTAACATCCCGTGCTGGGGTTTGGGCATGCCAGTGTAATCTGTTGGCATTTATACAACCCCCATTTTAAAAAAACGTATGAAAAAATGGTACACTCTCACATTTTTTAAATATGTATTATATTTTTTCATGGGACAACACTTAAGATATGCACTTTATACAATGAAAGTAGCCAGTTTAAGATTGTATAAAGTGTAAATTTGGTGTCACTAAAATAACTCAGCACAAAACCCTCTTTTCTAAAGTGTGGGGAACAAAAGGAGTACAACCCTAAGTGAAAAAGGGGGAAATTGTTTCCAATTTGCCATTTTTCCCTTTTTGTTTTTCATGGGTGTTGTTTTTTTCAGATGAATAGGGGGCCCCCGGTGTGTTAAATTTGGCGTTTTCGCTCTTCCCCTTTTTCTACTGGTCCTGGAAGTTCAACATGGTACTTCATGGCAAAGAACTGTCTGTGGATCTGAAAAAAAAGAATTGTTACATCTACATAAAGATGGCCTAGGCTATAAGAAGATTGGCAACACCCTGAAACTGAGCTGCAGCACGGTGTCAAAGGCCATACACTTCCATTCAAAGCATGCCTTGCCATGGTCAACCAAAGAAGTTGAGTGCACATACTCAGCATCATTTACAGAGATTTTCTTTCAAAATAGACATATGAGTGCTGCCATCATTGCTGCAGAGGTTCCCGGGGTGGGGATCAGTCTGTCAGTGCTCAAACCATATGCCACACACTACATGAAATTGGTCTCCATGGTTGTCATCCCAGACGGAAGCATCTACTAAAGACAATACACAATAAAGCCTGCACACAGTCTGCTGAAAACAAGCAAACTAAGGACATGGATTAGTGGAACCATGTCCTGTGGTCTGATGAGAGCAAGGTAAACTTACTTGGTTCAGATCATGTCAAGCGGTGTGTGGTGGTAACCAGGTTGTAATGCAGGGGTGGATTCGCTGGACCCCCGCCCAAACGATGATAGTTAAGCCATGCCAGGGAGTGGAGTCTAAATAGCCCCAGTGTTCACCAGAGCCGCCGCAAAGCGGGATGGACTTGCTGCGGCGTGAGGCTACCAGGTCGCTACCTGACGTCTAACACAAAATATCAGTGGCACACTAAAAAACTAAGTAAAACCCCAAGGTATATAGGAATATTGGAAATGCATTACTGCTAAGGAAAATATGAAAAACCTGGGACTCTTAGTTTACAGTATTTGATCAAAGATTGTATTAAGCTCACCTCCCAAAACGTCAAGGGGATCCCAGAGCAGGTGAGGTCCCTACACTGAACATGTTACCTCACTAGGCGTCAATCCAGGACTGCAACTTCAGGGAATGGTAGGAAAATAGCAATTGGATTATCCTGCACTGGTTTAAAAGAGGCAGCTGAGTGCAGCAAGCCAATGAGATTGCATTTCTAAATAGACTACAAAACGTAATAAGGCTGTGCACATCTAAATATACTTTGAAAAACGCAAGCATAGGTGCACACTGAAAAGGCAATAGCATACATCTAACACAAAATATCAGTGGCCACTAAAGACTAAGGTAAACCTAAGGTATATAGGAATATTGGAAATGCATTACTGCTAAGGAAAATATGAAAAACCTGGGACTCTTAGTTTACAGTATTTGATCAAAGATTGTATTAAGCTACCTCCCAAAACGTCATGGGGATCCCAGAGCAGGTGAGTTTCCCCACACTGAACATTTTTACCCCACTAGGCATCAATCCAGACTGAACTTCAGGGAATGGTAGGAACTAGCAATGTGGATTATCCTGCACTGGTTTTAAAGAGGCAGCTGAGTGCAGCAAGCCAATGAGATTGCCATTTCTCAAATAGCTACAAAAGTAATAGGCTGTGCACATCTAAAATATACTTTGAAAAAAACGCAAGCATAGGTGCAACTGAAAAAAGGCCCAAAAGCATACATCTAACACAAATATCAGTGGCACACTAAAGACTAAGTAAAACCTCAAGGTATATAGGAATATTGGAAATGCATTACTGCTAAGGAAAATATGAAAAACCTGGGCTCTTAGTTTTACAGTATTTGATCAAAAGATTGTATTGCTCACCTCCCAAAAACGTCAAGGGGATCCGAGCAGGTGAGTCCCTACACTGAACAATGTTTACCTCACTAGGCGTTCCCAAACCAGACGCAACTTCAGGGGAAAGGTTAGGAACTAGCAATTGGATTATCTGCACTTTGGTTTAAAAGAGGCAGCTGAGTGCAGCAAGCCAATTTAGATTGCCATTTTCTCAAATAGACTACAAAACGTAATAAGGCTGTGCACATCTAAAATATACTTTGAAAAACGCAAGCATAGGTGCACATGAAAAGGCAATAGCAATACATCTAACACAAATATCAGTGGCACCCCTAAAGACTAAGTAAAAAACCCCAAGGTATATAGGAAATTGGAAATGCATTACTGCTAAGGAAAATATGAAAAACCTGGGACTTTTTAGTTTACAGTATTTGATCAAAGATTGTATTAAGCTCACCCCCAAAAAGTCAAGGGGATCCCAGAGCAGGTGAGTCCCTACACTGAACATGTTACCTCACTAGGCGTCAATCCAGACTGAAACTTCAGGGAATGGTAGGAACTAGCAACCCCTGACGTGACTTGCTTGCGGCGGCGGCCGGGGTAATGCGTGGTACAGAATCGGGATCTGGAGACGTAGTCCGGGACAGCCAGGAGGTCAGGATGGGTGGCAGAGGTTCGTGGTCAGGGACAGGCGAAGGTCAGGGCAGACGGCAAACAGGCAAGGTCATGAAACGTAAAGCAGGGGACCCGGTACACGAAAGACAAGACGGACTCTGAATACTGACTAGGCACTTCAAACACACACCAACGAACTGGCAGTGAGTGTAGGAGGCGTGCACTATAAATAGGGTCAGCGGCCAGCGAAGGCCAATTACGGCGCGCTATGCCTTTAATCCCGACCAGCCGTCGGGGCACGCGCCCTAAGCAGCGGGTACGCCGCGGCTGTCAGAGCCAGACACAGGAGTGGGGACTGGTGAGTACGGGGTTACCCGGGCAGGAGCAGAAGGGCAACAGCTGTGGGCAGTAGCGGCACCCGCTCCGGACCCCGTAAGCGCAGAGGGAGAGCCGCGGCGGGCCGCGGCGCCGAAAGCCGTGACACAGGTGAGGGGTAAAATACAAGTGTATCTTGCCTACAGTCAGCCATGGTGGTGGGAGTGTCATGGTTTTGGGCTACATGAGGTGCTGCCCGGCTGTTTGGGGGAGGACAGTTCATTGAGGGAACCATGAATGCCCAAAATGTACTGTGAATATTGAGCAGAGCATGATCCCTCCTTATTGAAAAACTGGGCCTCAGGGCAGTATTCCAACATGATAACGACCCAAACACACCTTCAAGATGACCAATGCCTTGCTAAAGAAAATGGCCAAACCTGTTTCCAGATCTAAACTCTATTGAATATCTGTGGGGTATGCTCAAATGGAAGGTGTAGGGGTGCAAGGTCTCTAACATCCACCATGATGTCGTCATGGAGGAGTGGAAAAAGATTCCAGTGGCTGCAACCTGTGAAGCTCTAGTGAACTCCATGTCCAAGAGACTTAAGGCAGTGCTGGAAAATAATGGTGATTGCACAAAATATTGAACTTTTTGCCAATTTGTTCATTTTCAATTAGGGGTATACTCACTTTTGTTACCAGTGATTTAGACATTGATGGCTGTGTGTTGAGATTTGAGGGCACCTCAAATGTACACTGTTACACAAGCTGTAGACTGATTACTTTACATTGTATCAAAGTGTCATATCTCAGTGTTGTCCTATGAAAGATATAATACAATGTTTACAAAAATGTGAGGGGTGTACTCACTTTTGTGAAATACTGTATATCTATAGGTCTCTATCTATCTATCTATCTATCTATCTATCTAGTTTAAGTTTACATACACTATAGAAAAATACACATATGCATGTTTTTCTCACTATCTCACACTAATCGAAATAAACCTTACCCATTTTAGGTAAATTAAGATTGCCAAAATTATTTTATATTTGCCAAATGCCAGACTAATGAGATAATTTTTTAAGGCATTTTATTATTTCTACAAACTCAAAAGTTTACATACTGTACACTAGGATTACTAAGCCTTTACACATTTTTGGGACAGCCCATATGAAGCAACATCTGAGTTAATTAGAAACAGACCTGTGGATGTTATTTAATGCACAACAGAAACACACTGGTTCTATATGTAACATCATGGGAAAGTCTAAAGAAATCAATAAAGATGTCAGGAATAGAATTGTGGACTTGCATAAGTCTGTAAACTGCACCCAAGGATGATTCAGATACCTGAAAGTGCCTTGTTCATCTGTACAAACAATTATACACAAGTACTAACAAGATGGCAATGTCCAGCCATCATACCGTTCAGGAAGGAGACAGGTTCTGTGCCTCAGAGATGAACGTGCTTTGGTCCGACATGTGCTTATCTATCCAAGAACAAAAGCAAAAGACCTTGTGAAGATGCTGGCGGAAGCTGGTAAGATAGTGTCATTATCCACAGTGAAACGAGTGCTGTATCAACATGGCCTGAAAGGCCACTCGCCAAGAAAAAGCCATTACTCCAAAGAAACATATAAAAGTCGGATTAATGTTTGCAAATGCACACAGGACAAAGCTACATTTTTGGGAAAA